>PISX010027496.1:0-22893 GCA_004024625.1 Mellivora capensis | reverse complement strand
GAGGATTTTTGCATCAACATTCATCAGAGATTGGCCTGTAGTTCTATTTTTTCCTAGTGTCTTTATCTGTTTTTGATATCAAAATAATATTGGCTTACTAGAATGAATTAGGAAGTTTTCCTTTCTCTTCTATTTTTTGGAATAGTTTGAGAATAAGTATCAACTGTTCTTTAAATGTGTGTTAGAATTTGCCTGGGAAGCCATCTGACCCTGGACTTTTGTTTGCTGGGAGGTTTTTTGTTTTTTGTTTTTTTAATTAATTTATTTATTTTGGAGAGACACAGTGGGAGCAGAAGGGACAGAGGGAGAGAGGGAGGAAGAATCTCAAGCAGATTTCATGCTGAGCATGGAGCCCAATGTGGAGCTGGATATCATGATCCCAAGATCATGACCTGAACTGAAGCTGAAATGAAATCAAGAGTCAGACATGTAAGTAACTATACCACCCAGGCACCCCATGCTGGGAGTTTTTCAATTACTGATTCATTTCATTGCTGTTAATATGTCTATTCAAATTTTCTATTTTTTCTGATTCAATTTTGGGCAGTTAAATATTTTAAAAATTTTCCATTTCTTCTACGTTATCCAATTTGTTGGCATATAGTTTTTCATAATATTCCCTTATAGTCTATTGTATTTCTGTGGTGTCAATTGTTATCACTCCCTTCTCATTTCTCATTTTATTTATGTGAGTCCTCTATCTCTCTCTCTCTCTTTTTTTTCCCCCTATGAGTCTGCCTAAAGGTTTATCAATTTTGTTGATCTTTTCAAAGTACAAGCTGCTGGTTTCATTGATATGTTCTATCAACTTTTTGTTGTTATTGTTTTTTATTTATTTTGCTCTATCTTTATTTATTTATTTATCCCTTTTACTAGTTTTGGGTTTTTTGTTTGTCATTCTTTCCCTAGTTCCTCAGATGTAAGTTTAGATTGTTATTTGGGATTTTTGTTGCTTCTTTAGATAGGCCTGTATTTTTTTTTAAAGATTTTATTTATTTATTTGACAGACAGAGATCACAAGTAGGCAGAAAGAGAGAGAGCAAGAAGCAGGCTCCCCACTGAGCAGAGAGCCCGATGCGGGGCTCAATCCCAGGACCCTGGGACCATGACCTGAGCTGAAGGCAGAGGCTTTAACCCACTGAGCCACCCAGGTGCCCTAGATAGGCCTATATTGCTAAAAACTTCCCTCTTAGATCAGCTTTTACTG
This sequence comes from Mellivora capensis, assembly GCA_004024625.1. Lineage (NCBI taxonomy): Eukaryota > Metazoa > Chordata > Mammalia > Carnivora > Mustelidae > Mellivora > Mellivora capensis. The sequence goes on along the minus strand of PISX010027496.1, from coordinate 21,686 downwards.
TATCCCAAAGATGTTGCACCATTGTGTTTTCATTTTCATTTGTCTCCATGTATTTTTTAATTTCATCTTTAATTTCTTAGTTGACCCATTCATTGTTTAATAGTATGTTATTTAGCCTTCATGTATTTGTGTACTTTTCAAGTTTTTTCTTGTGGTTGATTTTTAGTGTCATAGAACTGTTGTCAGAAAAGATGCATGGTGTGATTTCAATGTTTTTGTAACTGTAGAGACTTGTTTTCTGGCCTAATATGCCTTCTATTCTAGAGAATGTTCCATGTGCACTTGAAAAGAATATGCATTCTGGTGTTTTAGGATGGAATATTCTCAATATATCTGTTGGATCCATCTAGTCTAAAGCGTCATTCAAAGCCACTGTTTCCTTGTTTACTGTCTTTTTGGATAATCTATTAATTGGTGTAAGTGGGATGTTAAAAGTCCCCTACTATTAGTGTATTACTATTGATGATTTCCTTTACATTTGTTATGAAATGCTTTATGTATTTGGGTGCTCCCATGTTGGGCGCATAAATATTTATAATTGTTATATCTTCTTGTCAGATTGTATATGATTATATCATGTCCTTCTTTGTCCTTTGTTATGTCTTTACTTGGAAGCACATTTTGTCCAATGTAAGTACTGCTACTTTGGCTTTTTTTCACTTCCACATGCATGATAAATGTTTCTCCATACCTTGACTTTCAGTCTGCATGTGTCTTTAGGTCTGAAATGACTCTCTTGTAGGTAGCATACAGATTGGTCTTATTTTTTTATTCATTTCATCAGCATATGTCTTTTGATTGGAGCATTTATTCTACTTACACTCAAAGTAATTATTGATATGTGTGTATTTATTGCCATTTTGCTACTTGTTTTATAGTTGTTTTTGTAGTTCCTCTCTGTTCCTCTACTCTCTTGCTCTCTTCTCTCATTAGTTAGCTTTCTTTAGTGAAGTACTTGGATTACTTACTCTTTACTTTCTTCCATATCTACTTTTAAAAAAATATTTGGTTACCATTTGGTTTATATATAACACTTTTTGCATATAGCAGTCTCTATTAAGTGATGGTCACTTAATTTTGAATTCATTCTTTACTTCTCTCCCCTCCACATTTCAGATATCTGGGTCATATTTTACATCCTTTCATTTTGTACTTCTCTAGACTGATTTTTACAGATATACTTGCTTTGTTGTTGGTGGTGGTGGAGGTGGTTTTTTTGTTTTGTTTTGTTTAATTTGCGTCTTATTTTTCTTACTCTTACTTATGATTTTTGTTTTCTACTCACAGAGTCTCCTTTAATATTTTTCCTCCTTAACAATTTTTTTAGAATTGGTTTAGTAGTCATTGATTGTTTTAACATTCATCTGAGAAAGCATCTCTTCTTCTGTTCTGAATGACAGCCTTGCTGGATAGTGTACTCTTGACTTCTTTTTCAGCATTTTGAATATATCATGCTCCTCCTGAATAAAAAAATTCTGTTGAAAAATCAGATGATAGTTTTATGAGGTCTCCTTTGTATATAACTATGTTCTCTTCTCTTGAAACCTTTCAAATTCTTTATCACTTTTTTTATCCATTTTAATTATTATGTTTCTTGGTGTGGGCCTCCTTGGGTTGATTTATTGAGGGATCTTTGTGCCTCCTGAACCAGAATCTGTTTCCCTCCACAGGTTTGGAAAGTTTCCAGTTATTATCTCTTCCAATATATTCTCTGCCCCTCTTTCTCTCTCTTCTCATTCTGGGATCCCTAAAATGCAACTGTTATTATGCTTGATGGTGTCATTGAGTTCTTTATGACTATTCTCATCATGCAGTGTTGTCTCTAACCTGTTCAGCTTGATTGCTTTCCTTTATTCTATTCTTATACATATTTTTATACATTTCTCTGCTTCTTGGAGCCTACTATTTATACTATCTATAGTATGTTTAATTTCATTTATTGAGTTCTTCATTTTTGATATTATTTTTTATCTCTCTTTAATTTCATTTTTTGAGTTCTTCATTTTTAATGTTATTGCTTATCTCTCTGTCAAGGGTCTCACTGATGTCGTCCACCCTTTTCTGAACTCCAGCAAATATGTTTATGATCATTACTTCAAATTCTCTGGCAGGCATAGCACTTATCTCTATTTTGCTTAGATCTCCTGCAGTTGATTTTGTCCTGTTCCATCATTTGGGACATATTCCTCTGCCTCTATCATTTTGTCTACCTCTTTGTGTGTGTTTCTCCAGCAGGCTTAAAGTGGGCAAGTCCTCAGGAGAACTCAAGGGTGCGGTGCACTGCTAGCAAGTTGGGTAGCAAGTGTCTATGTACCCCTAACTCTTGCAGAAGGCTCTGCGTTTTTGTTGGAGGTTGGGGGAGGAGGACAGTGTTTGCCAGCTCCTTTGTTCCCAGAGAAGTCTCCCAACATGTTCTGAAATCCTTATAAACAGATCTCTCTCCCATTTTCCCCAGGCATTGTGAAAACTATTGCTTTTATGTTGCCTCTATGATGGTTGTTTTCTCTTTAAGGATGGGGATCATTCAACCTCTAGGATGGCCTCTGCTGAGTCAGTTGTCTTTTAAAGCTACAGGCTCCCAGTACCACTGGTTACACAAACTCAGGAATTTGGCCCCTCTGGTTTTCGAACCCAGATGTTATGGGGATTCATCATCTCATGTGGGCTCTTAGTGCTTTCCCCTCTCTGTACCCATTGCTCCCTCCCTCCCAGGGGTAGCTCCTGACCATGGTTTCTGCTCTTCCTAACCTATCAGATGTAGATCCTTCTCTACATTTAGCTGTGTATTTTGTTCTGCCAGTCTTCTGATAACTCTCTGGTTTATTTACTCAGATGTGAGTGATATCTAATTGTAAATATGGAATGGGGTGAGGTTAGGGTTCTCTTACTCCACTATCTTCCCAAGCTCCTCCACTTCAATAGCTATATAAAAAAATGTGAAAAGTTCAGTTAAATTAGTATTAGTAGTTTTAACTTTGAAAAAATTGCAGAGTTTAAGGCATGAGAGTTAAAGATAGGAAAGGAACAGCATCTTTGAGAGTAAAAGAGAAAAATAATTAGGAAGCTTAAAGAAACCATAATAATTTGATTTACTGAGCAAATACAGGATTAACAACTTAAATCAGAATTAGATGAATCAGAAGCCTTAGTATCTGTCTTTATGAAACACTTTCAACAATAAAATGATAAAGAAAGCAGCTCATATGAAGCAGAGATGGGATAGGAACACTAAGGATAGGTGTTCGGGGTTTTTTTGTTATTGTTGTTGTTTTTGTTTTTGTTTTTTTTTTTTAATTCCTGCATTAGAACTGCTCCTCTGGCTTAGAAGAGATAAAAATCTCTAAATGATGTTTGTAAGGGACCTCACATAGTCAGGTGCATTTCTGGAATTATTTATATCCTAGAATATTAAATAGCTTATGTGACATTCTCCAGAAAGCCAGTTCCATAGACTCTGGGTTCTGTTTACCATAATTGACCTGTAGAAACATCTTGCCAAGGATATTTCATAGATAAATTTTTTCTCCAAGCAAGTATCCTTGTTTGTCTATTTATGAAAGAGTCTAATTTATAAGGAGATAAAATTTAGCCACTTGTCATCTTTTCTTTTCCCTGGGGGCATCCTACTGTTGAAGGATGTCAGTGGATCATACAACAGAGAATTGAAATCCTTTCCTTTACTAATACATCAGAATTTTGCCTTCTTTTGGTACTTGTGGTTAAGGTTTCAAGAACAAAGACAGAACAAGAGACACTAACTTGAAAAACAAGACCTATATTAAATTTGGAGATAGAAAAAAAAGCCATAAAAATGGAACTGAAGAAATCAGATCTGCTCTATCTATAAACTCAAAGTATTCTCCCTTGGTTTTTCATTACTCTGTTTCCCTCTCCATGTCTTCAGTTCCTCCCAACAACATCTAGAGAGAGGTTAATTAACTTGCCCAAGATAACCCAGTTGGTTATGTTATTTAATGGTTAACCAACACAAAGCTCAAGGTCTTCTAAATTAGAAAAAATATACATATATACTGTCAGTTTTTCCTCTTCACTGAAATACTTCATATGTTATTATCTCAATCTTGCAAACCAAATTATTACATGCCTTGTTAAAAAAAAAAATCACCCGGAATCTAATATAGCTATCACCATGTTGTATTCTAAGGATATAATGTAGAGCAAACTATATGCCCTTCCCTCAAAAGTAGACATTTGTTGCATTTGTAAAAAATATAGTTGTAAGCCAAAAATATTATGGAGGCACATACAAGGGGATTGTACTACAAGTCTTTGTGGTCAGTGTAGGCTTCTTGAAACCTGAAGATAGTCAGAAAAAGGATAGGGAAAACAGTCCATGCAGATAGAAGAACAAGTACACAGGCTTAAAAGTAAGAAGGGAAGATCAGTGTATTAGTATTTGTTCAATATAGACTGAACAAAATAAGTGAGGAAAGAGAAAGTGTGAAGTGAGAATGGACAAGTAATAAGAAATATTAAAAAGTCTTGAATAAAATGCCAAGGAGATGGGAATTTATTCTGTAATCAACTTGTAGCCTTTGGGTTAAGCATCACAATGTCATGACCACATTTATTTCTTAGAGTATAAAGCAAGCCTTCTGTCATCAAATACATAAATGAGCCACTGGGTTAAATACAATTAAATAGAATTCTTTAATTCATAACTCCATGGTGTTTTAATGTGTTGACATTCATTACCAATGTCATAGAGGGAGATTTATTATGCAGTGTTTTCTAAATTCATTTGACCATGGACTTCTCTATCCTTCATGGAATCAAGAAAATCACAAAAGAGTTTGTTGCAGTAATCCAATTGAGAGATTTTAAAAGGATGCACTAAGACACTGCAGGAGTGGTGGAACACGTACATGGATTTGAAAGATAGTTAGGATGTGGAATGTAGAGGAACAGAATAAACTCCAACGGGAACTGGCATAGGCTATTTGAAATACCTTTCCAGATAATTTGATAACCCCTCCTTCAACACTGCCAAGAATCACTCTTCAAGGCCTGATACAACTTTATAGGTACCAGATTGTGATCATGACTTGTTATCTTGGCCAACCTTGAGATAAAAAGTAACATCCAATAAACCAGTCATGTCTAGACACACTGACATCTACATCTAGACAAAGGTCTTATTCTCATTCTGTCACCCATCTCTGTTTTCCAGTTGCAGTTTCTTATCTGAGATATGTAATTCTTTCCTTCATCCTTCAGGAGAAACTAATTTGGCTTTAACCTTGCAATCCCATCCAGTTTGCCATAGTATAGTACAGTAATCATAGAAATCCCAAAGCCAAATAACAAATATTAACAAAGAGGGCATTAATTATGCACAGTGTGCTGTGGCTTTAAACAACTTAGTCATGCTGGCTCTACTGTCAAAAGAGATATTCTGGGGGGTTGGAGATGGTGTTGTACATAATATTAAATATTTTCTTATACTTTCTATCATGGATTGCTGCAAATCACCCTGAGCTGGTAGGTTGCTGACCTAAAACAAATATGACAAAAAGTTAGTGAGTCAAAGAATCAACAGGGTAGGTAAGTAAAAATGAACTGTAAAATTGTGACTCCCACTGAATTCACACTTTTGATTTTTCTTCTTGTCACATGATATTGGTAAGATACAGAAAAATGAGGGAAGAAAAAAGATACATTTCATTTTGACATATTGAGAAACCTATTTTGTGGTTAATGCATTGTTATTATTTAAAGTTTAAAACAGGCTGTGCTTTTAAAAAGTAATTAAAATTCTAAAAGAGTAAAAAAAAATGCCTGAATTTCTAAAGTGAGCACAAAAATAAATGCAATAGGGCATTTTGTGGCTAAACTGTAATAATAATTTCAATATTTAAAAAAATATATTTTCCCACTGTTGAACAAATAGGCCATATCTGAGAGACAGGGGAGAAAGCAGCTTCTAGCCACATATTTACTTCGTTTTATAACTACCTTCATTTTAAAACTGTATTTCATTTTAAAGTGCTTTTCAGAGTACTATTCCCTGTGAGAAATTATTCATAAATGGCACTAATGAGTGTCAAGCTGCATTTCAAGGCATTTTGAAAATTGTCCTATTAATTAATGGTGTAATTAAGCTTTTGTCAGTGACATATCATATTTCTGACAGGAATAGATGGCCTGTGTAAGTCAGTGCCAGGCAGCCATCCAGGCAGCCACGGTGTATAATGGATGGTAGCAATTTAGCGCAGGTTTACAGTGATGGGACCACCTACGTGAGGGAGGCTGGCAACTTGCATACACAAACAGTGCTTTGCACTGTACTTCAGGAAATAACTGTAGCTGAGATTGATGTGGGTCCCTCTGTAGGATGACACATTAGCCTTTTACCATTAAACCATAAATAGTGTTTCTCTGAGCTTTTGTGACAAAAATGTCAATTAGCTTCCAAATTTCATTTTCATTTAATTTTGTATTCTAATTCCATTTGCATATTAATGTGAACATGGTACAGAACTGTTAGATTATAATACCTTACTAAGGCTAATAGGATGTAATATACATTTATTGAGGGTAATAGTTATATATATTTAAATGTCCCCCCCCACCTCAACCCATCTATCGTGTGAGCGGTATGCCACTATTTAATGTCTCTTGGCATAATGTGTCACATAAGATTTAAACTTGTGTTTAGAAAAAAGACCAAAACAAACTATAATTGAAAGAGAAGAAAGATCTAAGTATACTAGCATCAGCACAATTCAATATAAATCATTTTATTCTTGTACTCCCTCTGCAATAGATCTCTATTAATTTTAGTATTAATAATTTACATTCTGGCTCCAGCTATTAAGGTCCAAAAATTGAATAAAAATCAAATAAAATGATGGAATTTCCTTGGTAGAAACATTTTACTTTAGTGAAGACCACAAGCTTAGAATGACCTATTCACAGAAATAACTATTTTTCTCAACTATTTTTTATATGTTCTGGTTTCTAATAATTTATTTTTTATTTTAAAAATAGGCGTTCATTAAAAATTACAAATGTGTGTTTTAATTTACATCATCTATATTTAAGGCCCTTAGTTTTCCAAATATTTTCCAAGGTTTAAAGAGAATTGTAAAGTGGCTAATTAGCACTACTTCAGAAATCCATGTTACCATATTTAGTCTCAGACTTTTTAAAGAAGAAAAAAGGACATAAAAGATCACCTGGTTCAACCCACTTCATTTTACAGATGAAGAAATGGAAGCCTGAGAGATTATATAAGTTGTCCAAGGTCATGCATCTAGTAAGTGGCACAGAGAGAACACCTGACAAGTTCCTAAAAAGAACGTGGTTTTGTTTTGTTTTTTTTCCAGAGGTTGTCTTCACAATAAGTTTTTTTAAAAGATAGCAGTTTAGATTTAAATGGAAATAGAAAGATTAAATAAGCAAGATGACAGACAGAAAGGGAGAGAGGAAAAGAAGAAAAAGGCAGCAAAAGAGGGAAGGAGGGAGGGAGAAAGGAAGGAAAAAGGTAAGAAGGAAAGGAATGAGGGAGGGGGCAAAAAAATGTATCATGTTGTAAGGATCTTATTTCAATCCTTTAAGATACATTATCCATTTGATAAAGTATAATGTTCATCTTTTGAGACATGGATTGATTGCATAACATATAAAGTAAATCCCTAACTTACAAATGAGGTGTGTTCTAGAATTCTACTTTGCAACTTAGTTTTAAAACCATTTAGTCACAGGAACAAGGTTATACCAGGTCTACACTCAATATTTTACATAACCTATAGTGGACCTTACACAGGTGTAGTAAGAAATACCAAATACCAGGAATAAGAATCACTTTGACACTTAGGTGTGCAGAGTTAAGAGGATATTCTAGAAGGCTCAGAAATGTGGGTTGTAGGCAAGCTAACAGGTTGGCAATTCCTCAAAGAAATATTCTTTGATGTTTTCTCTGAAATTTAGTTAGAGAAAAGATTGAGGACTTGTGAGAAAAGGGCAGCTTTGGCCCGTTTTAAATTGGTCAGTAGGATTCAGCTTTGTTCTGAAATTTGGGTATCTGCAAATTAATGCCCTTCTTTTAACCCAATCCACCTTCTCTAAAAGGCAGTTTAGATTTTGTTACTTAAGCATTCCATCTTTGAAGAGTCTTATTACCCAATACAAGTTAGTAAAATATGTCCTCCAATCACATAGCACTTTCACTAACAGAAGTTTCTAGCAATGGCTTTAGCATTCTTTTGAATAATATTTAGGTTGTAGTCTTCTGTTTTATATTATGATCTTTAGGTTTTTTTCACATATGGATTCATTTACTTCTCACAGCTACCCCTACTTATCAGCCATTTATTACATGTCTACCATGTGGCAGAGATTGGTATTATCTGCATTGCACAGATGAGGAAACTGAGGGAAAAATGTTGAACAAGTCGACTAAAGTTACACAGCTAGTAGAAAGCAGAGATGAAATCAAAACCATCTAGACAACCTGGTTCTAAGAGTCGTGGAGAGATAGTTCCACCAACTACCTGTTCGAAGGAGAAAAGACTAGTAAATGTAGTGTTAAATTAGAGTAGTGATGATGATTTTTCTTTTTATTATTGTTCCCCATATTCTATCTTCACACTTCTATGGAACAGAAAAGATCATCATGGTAGAAACAGCAATTTATCACAAGAGGAAGGTGGCAAAGGTTTTTCTCTTCTTTCCTCTTTTTGGGGTTGGGGGATCAAAGAAAATATTTTGGGAGAGAGACAGGAATTCAACATCAGATGGGTTTTTCTTTCATCCTTTGATGATACCTTTGTGTTATAGAATAAATTATGTGCTCCTCCCCCTAAAAATGATGTGTTAAAGTTCTAAACCCCAGTAACTCAGAATGTGACTTTATCTTAAAAAAAAAAAAGTGACCTGGGGCGCCTGGGTGGCTCAGTTGGTTAAGCAACTGCCTTTGGCTCAGGTCATGATCCTGGAATCCTGGGATCGAGTCCCACATCAGGCTCCCTGCTTAGCAGGGAGTCTGCTTCTCCTGCCAACCTCTCTCCTCTCATGCTCTCTCTCTCATTCTCTCTCTCTCTCTCTCTCAAATAAAATCTTAAAAGAAAAAAGTGACCTTATCTTAAAATAGAGTCTGCATAGAGGTAATCAAGCTAAAATAAAGTCATTAGGGTGGGAATTTGGACAGAGACAAACATACACATAGACAGGATGTCGTGTGAACATGAAAATAGAGATTGGGGTGATGTACTTATGGCCAAGAAACACAAAAGGTTATAATGAACCACCAGAAACTAGAAGAAAGGTATTGAACAAATTCTCCCTCACAGCCTTCAGATGAAACCAACCCTGACACCTCAGAATTCTAGTCTCCAGAACACAAAACAATTCATTTCTGTTGTATAAGCTATTCAATTTATAGTGCTTTGTTACAGCAGCCCTGAGAAACTAATACACCTTGAGACCCCATCCCTGAGTTGCACAGATGGGGTAAACTCACACAGCACTTGGAGAGAGGGTGAGAGGAGTGAAAATCATCTGTCCATAATGGAAGATATTAGTATTTCATATTTGAATTAAGGCAGTTTTATTATGCAAAAATTAAACAAAATATTCAAAAAACAAAACAAAAAATACGCTGTTCCTCTACTACCATAAAATTCAGTCAATCTTATCTTAATTCTATCACTTCGTACTCCAACTATATCTGTTATTTTTCAGTAAAAGTCTTTTCTTGATATTCACATCCATATGTATTGAGTATAAATCTTACTCTATGTTTGGGAATGTGATAGAGATCATAGTACTTCAATTTTTAAAACAATTTAAATCAGATTCGCGGACCTGTCCCACCTGAATCGCAGCATATTTATTATCACTTTTATGATTAAGTAAAGTTTGGAGGGTGGGGAGCATTTTCTGGGAACTCACAAGAATATGGGATATTTATTCAGAAACAGAGATTGCTAGCCTTTAGTCACTGATACCTATATCTTCCAAGCCACTGATACTTGTATTTTCCAAACTTAAATAGTTCTTTGAAAGACGTGGCTAAATGGTTTACCCACCTCTCTTGAGCAAAACAGATTTTGCTATATTTGAGCAATACATATATTACTTCCATCTGATGTCCTTTCAGCTCCCAGAGTAACACCAGAAGACAGATTTTGCACCAAGATCGGGGATCAGCAGAGTAGTGACTTTTTTTTTTTTTATCTTGAAGGTCCCTCTCTTCATCTAGTGGTTTTCAGCAGACCCAGCCTTACTCTTTGCATAAATCCCCTCACATAGCTAGCTTTGCTTTAGAAATCACTCCTAAAGGAAACTCTCCTGGGAAGGGACTGGGGTCTTAAAAAGAAAGTAGGAAGTGAAAACACAAAAAAAGTGAAATATCCTGCCACACCTATCTCACTGTTGGTGAGATGTCTCCACTTCTGAGTCAAGAGTTTCATAATATCAACAGAACCTAAAAGAACTCCTCACACAATACCAACTCCACTTACCAAGGTAATACCAATTTGTCCCTCTCGCATTGGGCACTGAGATGAACCCAGTTCCCTAAAGCTGAGACCTGCTTTTATCCTTGACTCTTGCTTTATCTAATCCCCATATCCACGAAAAAGCCAAATCCTCCCTCTGCTAACGCCTTCATAAATCTGTGTTAAATCCACCCATTGCCACTACCTTAGGGAACAATTATTCTTGATTGGGTCCTGCACCACATGAACCACACAATAGCTGCACCTACCAACAATGACATTCAACAGCTTATAACAACCCCCTAAATGGTCTCTGGTTTTAAATGTTGTCTCTCCAATCCATTTTCCACTTTTTTTTTTTTTTTGGTGTGTTTTAAAACATCAGATTTGACCAGAGCATTACTTTGCCTAGGACTGCACAATGGCTCTCCTGATTTTCAGGGTTAAGTCCAAAACTCCTTATGCCACACAAGGTCCTTCATTATCTGGTTCTTGGTTACTTCCATGCCTTTCTGTCTTACCACTATTTTTCTCCCTACCATACTCACATACTCCATAACGCAAGTCTCAGATTTACTGAACCTTTTTTTTTTTAAAGAAAGAGAGCAAACATGCACTTGTCCATGAGCAGAGGGAGAAGGAGCAGAGGGAGAGGAAGAGAGAGAATCTTAAGCAGGTTCCACACCCAGTGCAAAGCCCCACACAGGGCTCAATCTCATGCCCTGAGATCATGACCTGAGCCAAAACCTAGAGTCAGATACTTAACCGATTAAGTCATCCAGGAACCCCTGAACTATCTTTACTGTAAGCATTAGCTGGAATTTCTCTTGCCTCTAAGCTTTTGAAATGCTATGCTCTTGAGTGTTCCTCACTAACCCACTTACATCTCTATTTGATTTTGTCTCACTTCATTAACATTTCACCCTTCAAAAGTCATAAAAACATCACTTCTTTTGGAAGTTTTCCTTGAACTCTTAACATTCTGGGCAGAAGAACCTCTTATGTGTTCTTCTCATTATTGCATCAATCTGTATTATGATTTTCTGTTCACTTGTCCATTTTCCTCAGCTAGATTATAAACTCTTCCAGAAAATGATGATGTCTTATTAATCATTGCATCCCTGGTGCCTTATAGAGTTTTGTCACTTAGCAAGTGCTAAGCATTGAACAAATGATTGAATACCCCAAGGGCATATGTGAGTGTTACACAGGTAATTCAGGAACTGCCTATTGAATCCCTTTACTATAATCTCCTTACAAGAATTAAAATAGCTGAAATAAACAAATCATCTCTAAGAATTAAAAAAATCAAGGATATACCATGTTTAGTATAAAGAGTTTATTGTTAACAACTTTGCTTTTTTGTGTGTGGTTTAGAACCCAAAATAAATTTATTATGCTAAAAGTCTCACAGGATGACTTTTTAGATATTCAGTAACGAATATCTAATTCATAATTAGTGATATTCACTAAATGCATGAAAAGAGCTCGGTATCCATTTGGTGAATATCTAATATGTTTAAATTAAATTGGCAACTCATTATAGTGACTAAGACATAGAATTACTTTGTCATAAATTATAGGTAATCTGTATTTTCACATTAACTCTATTACCAGTAATAGAGTTTTAATGTGGTACTTACACTTTGATAAAAGACAAATCGTGTTACCACTAGAAATATGTAAGACATGGACTGAGAAAAAAATGGAGAAGTCTAAGGAGAAAAGGAATGAAAGATGTGGAGGAGAATGAATAATTTTAGAAAAAAACAGAATGACTAAAAATATAACAATAAGGAAAGGGAGAAACAAAAAAGATAAATGGCAAAAAAGTAAGAGGATAGGCTTAAGAAACTGTAGGGAAGGAAAGAATAGTAAGAAAAGACAAAATAGAAAAATAGAGAAGGAAAAAAGAACACAGCAATATGAAATGTATATGGATCACTGTTATACTGAGAAAATGAAATAATGCAAATACAAATGCATATACTATCCTTTTTTTTAAAAAGATTTTATTTATTTGACACAGAGAGAGAGATTACAAGTAGGCAGAGAGGCAGGCAGAGAGACAGGGGAAGCAGGCTCCCTGGCGAGCAGAGAGCCTGATGTGGGGCTCAATCCCAGGATCCTGAGATCATGACCTGAGCTGAAGGCAGAGGCTTAACCCACTGAGCCACTCATGTGCCCCAATATACTATCTTTATAAAAAAGTTCAAACAGGAAGTATAACATAACTATCAAACAGAAATGGGAAGATATTATAGTACATTTTTAACAATTTGATAGTGATTATCAAGAAGCTTATTTTACATGCTGAAAGTATTCTGAAAATTATTGTTATACTGGTTGTGCAAAGGAGTAAATGCCTTCCTTCTCTCCAGGCTGTGCAAAGGGAGGACAGCAGCGGGTAATGCTGTCAGGTTTGTGTTTATCAAAGTGAATTCCTCCCTTCTTGGTGCTAGGTTCTCTAGTAACAATATATATCCAGGTTGAGGGGGAAGGGAGGATGTGCAACATAGTCATTAGCTCAGACATTACCAAAAAACATGTGCAGTGGTCCCATTTTATAGAAGCACTTTTCTCCTTAAGAACATAGTATTTTATTTCCCCAGTAGATTTTCTTTAAATCTACTTTATGTGTCTGCAGTAATGCCTTTGGAATTCACTATATGAAATCATGTTAGAGAATAAAGGAAAGGTTCTGTGGTGGATTTTAGGAATTGGACATTTTGGAGGCTCACATTGAAAAGAAGAAGGAAAAGCGACTTTCTAACTCACTTCCAATCTCTCATATGGTTAATTTTAACTCTGTAGTATACAAAAATAGAAAATGCAAAGCACAAGCTTACAGAATACAGAATAAATCACTATTTCAAGGGAAAAAATCTCTGGACAAACAAGAGAGGAACATATCACAAATTCAGAGACACTGGTGTTAAATTGGATTTCTAAAAATATGGATATTGGTTCAAGACCTTAACAGCATCTATTTGACAGATATACATTTTCAAATTTCCTCTGTTATCTGTCTTCAAATTTTTAAAAATTCATAAACATTAAAGTGTCAAGATTGAGTTAGGAATGGATAAAATAATATTTGGAAAATTATTCCTATCATTCTAAGAATAAATATCAACATGTCTACACATTATTAGTTGGGGATTCATTTAATACTATCAAATTTTTATTTAAGAAAATTAATACTAACAGATATATTGGGTCCAAATCTTTTCTTTGACATGAGGAGACACAGTTAAGATGAATCTCTTTTGCTGGTTGTATGGGAGTGGAGTGAAAGAGGGTTTCTGGAGGAAGAGATGTGAGATTATATGCAGGTATCTGGTCATTGTACACTAGTCTTTCTTCCATACTCTTCTCATTTACAAAAAGATTTGTGAGAAGGAAAATTGCTGGCAATACACATAAATACTATATACAATGATCTCCTCACTCCCAACTCCTTAAAAATAGCCTACCTTTTTTGTTCCAAGGGAAGAATTAGGATAAAAGAGTACAACAATATTTTTAAAATTATCCTGTCCTCTTGAGGAAGGATGAACATTAGCACATCAGCAGACAATTCACGTGGGAGACTTTTTGGTCATAAATATTCACTTCAGGATTGATTCTCTGACCATTCACCTATTTGTCATAGCTTCCTTAATTAAACCTTTAATTGAGGAGATAAATATATCATGATATTGAACAGGTATGCTTTCCAAAGCCTTTCCTCCAACCTAACTAGCTCTAACTTTTAAAATTATCATGCCATTAAAAAAAGTTTCCACAGAAAATTAGAAAAGTAATCTTCCAGCATACTTAGAGCTTCTTAGGAACAATATTTTCATATGCATAGTTACTTTAAACTTTTTTTAAAAAAGATATATTTATTTATTTTGAGAGAGAGAAACAGCAAGTGAGAGAGTGAGCATTGGGGGTGGAGGGCACAGAGGGAGAGAGAATCTTAAGCAAACTCCACACTGAGCGTGGAGCCCAATGGGGTCTTGATCCTTCAGTCCTGAGATAGGAGACCTGAACCAAAACCAAGAGTCAAATGCTTAACCAACTACACCACTCAGGCATCCCATACTTTAACCTTTTCCTGACCAACTTTATTGTCATTAATCATATACACATTTGTACAATTCACTACTTTGGGATTTCTGGGCCTACCGGTAACATTTCTAATTCATTTTTCATCCATTCTTTTTATTATGATGACTTACACAGTGCCTTTCAAATATTATATGTAAAATAAATTCTTGCTGATTTAATGTGCTTAAATATAATGTAAATATAGCATAATATCACTAGGTAAAATAGCCAATGCTTAGTTTAAGGTAAATTAGTGAATGATAGCCTAAAGATGATTTTTTTTAAAATCTGATGTATTTTTTCATCCACAGACTTTACTTAAGTCTTTGGGCAAATTGTTTCCAAGAACAGTGATTTAAAAAAAAATGAGAAATGTAAACAACTTTAGAGTACCACTTATTTTTCTAGAAATCAGATCTCAAGTCTTCATCAGTCTTTGACATGGCTCTTTAGCTAAAAGTATTAATGGAGAAGGAAAATTGATTTTAATGATTAATACACACACATGCAACCTTTGACCTCGGGACAGGATATTGCCTCATGAAACTAAAGACAAAAACGTCACTTTGTAACAAGAGTTGGGGAGGATGTGGAGAGAAAATAACACTCCTACACTATTGGTGGGATTGTAAATTGGTACTGCCACTGTGAAAAACAGTACAGAGGTTCCTGAAAAAAATCAGAAATAGAAACAACATATCATAGATCTAATACCATATCATATGTGCTCCTATCTCTATTGCAGCATTATTTACAATAGCCAAGACATGGAGCAACCTAAGTGTCCATCAAAAGATGAAAAGATTTTAAAAATGTGGTAAATGTATAATGGAATATTTTACAGCCATAAAAAGTATGAGATTGTACCACCTGAGATGACATGGGTGAACCTAGAGGGTATTATGCTAAGTGAAATAAGTTAGACTAAGAAAGACAAATACCATATGATTCAACTCATAAATGGATAGAAAGCAAGCAAGCAAGCAAGCAGGAAAGAAAGGAAGAAAGAAAAAGGAATAAACAAACAAAAAGCAGAATCACAGTTCTGTTCAGAGAACAAACTGATGGTTCCTGGAAGGGAGGGCCATGGAGGGTGGGCAAATGGGTGAAAGGGAGTGGGAGATACAGACCTCCAATTACAGAATGAGCAAATTACTGGCATAAAAAATTGAGCATAAGGAATATAGTCAATGATACTGTAAAGCAATGCAATGGGACAGACGGTAGCTACACATGTGGTGAACACAGCCTAACGTATAAATTTGTGACATCACTAAGTTGTACACTTAAAACTAATGTAACATTGTATGTCAATTATACTGAAATAAAAAATAAAATAAATAAAAATACTAAAACACAATGAAAAAAACTGCACTTTGTGTTATTGGCTAACCAGCAATAATGCATGTTATTTAAGGTTCTTCAAGAAGCAGAAGCTAATATGGGATTACATACCCAACCAATTTATTAAGGAAAATACCTATAGGGGAAGTGGAGAGAGAGCCCAAGGAGACTGGGAAAGCTGTTGGACTATGATGCAGCTCTGATCCTCTGAAGAAAATAGCGAACAAGAGAATGTAGGATGAAACAGCCTTAAACTGGAGTGTTGTTCTTAACAATTCTGACAAGGTCAAATGGGAATCCTTAAGGCAAAGTTACCCACTGGCAGAGTCCCAGGTAATAAGCCTGTGTTGGTATCACTGATAAGTTCAATCAAATAAGTTCAATAAGTCATAAGTTCAATGGGAGACACTGTGAGAAATGTGGTTATGTATTTCAGAAAGCAGTAACAGGAATGTATGATTAATTATGGTCCTCACAGTTGAAGATCTGTGAGCAACATTCACTTGGCTGCCACAGAAGGCTGTGACTGACAGTGTTTTTCAAATTTAAGGGATGCCCTTAAGATTAAGCTGTATTAACTTAGTAAATCTACTTCATTTCAAAAGAAAAACATTTTTCCCCCAAACAGGAACAACTGCATATCTGTATACCTATTCTAATAATGTATGTCACTTTTATATTAAAAACTCATTGTGATAATGGGGGGGGTAAATTCTCTTGACAACTCTTATATTTTGGTTATATTTTTCTTCTTTCTTGTCTAAGTCAAACTTCTAGATACTGTACTAGTCTTTAGTTACACTGTGGAAGTTAAATTATTGGGCCACACAACTGCTCAGCGAAGTTACTGGTGTTTAGAATCTTTACAAAATATAAATTTAAAAAATTTTATTTATTTTTTTGACAGGGAGAGAGACACAGTGAGAGAGGGCACACAAGCAGGGGAAGTGGGAAAGGGAGAACAGGCTTCCTGTGGAGCAGGGAGCCCAATGTGGGGCTCAATTCTAGTACCGTGGGATCATGACCTGAGCCGAAGGCAGATGCTTTATGACTGAGCCACCCATGCACCCCTAAGTTACTGAATTCTATGACATTATATAATCTGTCTACCTTCCTCCTGGAAAATAACTGATCTTAGAGAAAATTTATAATTTATAATAAAATTTATAATTTAATTTCTGCTTCCCCTAATTTTGAAATTCACATTGATGAAGGATCCTGAATTTTCTTTGTCATTGCTATCAATTTCTATTTTACTATAAAGACTATAAAGTATTTCCAAACTGACAAATATAATATATATGTGTATGTGTGTGTGTATACACACACACACACACACACTTCCCATCAAAGTTAGACAAATGTCTGTTTCTTGTCCTATTAAAGTTATATTCTAATCTCATAATTATTAGGATAAAGGTTAATTAGTTCATAGTCAGATAATCTGTTCATCATGCAGTAATTCCTAACAAGGCAATCTAAGAAATTTGATACAGTTGTTTGGCACTGTTTTTTTTTAACTTAAAATGAAGCCAGAATATAGAAATGAATATTGAATATAGTATAAAATACATTATGTCTTGAGACATACGGCTCTAATAAAACATCTGCTCATAATGCTGTTTCCTTCTGTGTAGAAATAAATTGAAACAACTAATCATATAAAAAATACTGCCACTTTGAGGAGTAGACTAGCCATTTTTTCCCTTCTGCAAATTGGGAAAAGACTGGAATTGTTTTACATATTTCACAGGGTTCTGAGTTGCAAACATTTGCACTTCAGCAAATACCACATGTTAAAAATTAGGCTATCAAAAAAATTTATTCTACCAACACCTTGTTACATGTGTGAAAAACGATTAATTTAATCTGCAAAGTGCTTCCTTATTATACTTTGGAATCCTGTGCATTAATCAATGTTAAAAAGGCTATATTCCGCATCACAGATAGTTTTTGTCTAACTGCTAAAGAACTTCTTTTGTCATAAAGGAATTCAACCTTTCAGCATATTTACGATTTTAAATTGGGCATTTTAATACATGCTTAAACTGGTAATTTGACTTATAAAAATATTTAGGGAATGTTACAATAGTGATAAGTATACTTATAGAGTATAAGCTATAGTATTTTTGTGACAATTACAATGGAAGGAATACAGTACCAGAGTTAATTTTTGAGATCAAAACATAATGAATACCAAGATTCAAGTACAGCCAGGCAAAGTCACTGGAAAGAAATGTTTCACAAACTCCCTGTGTTTAACCTTGCAAAATAAGTACATATTTATTAAGTAAGAGTTAATTACAGACATATTAATACACATTTAAAGAAGTATAAATTGGGAGGGCTATTGATTGCACTCAGAAATGAGGAAAAATCAGACACTCCAGCTGTGGTCTTAATATGTGACAAATGAGCATGCCAGCAGAGTGCAGTACAGGAAGAAAATATTAGAATTCTGCTAACATGTATTTACTATTGTTATCATTTAAATCTATGTTTTAGGGTATATTTGTGTATTTTATAATATTTAAAATATAACAGTATATTACCTTAATTAATGTGCAAATACTGAAGTAAATACTTAAAAATGATTATTAGTAGAAGAGTGTAAGATTAAAAACATTTAGATAAAACTCACAGAGACAAAGCTATAGCCAGCCCAACTGTATCCAAAGGTTTAAAGAACCTTAGTTAATAAAATGTGTGGTCAGATCACCATAAGGAATGCCATACATACTATGAAATGGGTGATCTTAACCTGATATCATTCTAGTTCAAACTATAGCCACAGTTCTCTTTATAAAATTGCAAACAGATGTTCTGATTTTATTAATCAATTCTGTGACTTTACTAACTACATATCAATCCAGGAAAAAAATGCAACCTAACTCAGTGTCTCAGTGTTTTCATGATACATTTTGTCACAAAAACACCAAAGAGATAATTTTAGACCTTGTTAAAATTTCTAAATCAATTAGTACCACATGCCAACTTGATAAAAATAGCCTGCTAATTTGTCCCCTGAAGTTTTTACCTTAAATAACGATGCAAATATATGAAAACATATAGGGGACTGATACATGAATGTCTTCTAATAATGTCTTTTATTTTTTACACTTATTTTTTTTTATTTCTTTTCAGCGTAACAGAATTCATAGTTTTTGCACCACCCCCAGTGCTCCATGCATTGCGTGCTCTCCATAATACCCACCACCTGGCTCTCCCAACCTCCCACCCCCCGCCTCTTCAAAACCCTCAGGTTGTTTTTCAGAGTCCATAGTCTCTCATGGCTCATCTTCCCTTCCAATTTCCCTCAATTCCCTTCTCCTCTCCATCTCCCCATATCCTCCTTGTTATTTGTTATGCTCCGCAAATAAGTGAAACCATATGATAATTGACTCTGCTTGACTTATTTCACTCAGCATAATCTCTTCCAGTCCCATCCATGTTGCTACAAAAGTTGGGTATTCATTCTTTCTGATGGAGGCATAATACTCCATAGTGTATATGGACCACATCTTCCTTATCCATTCGTCCGTTGAAGGGCATCTTGGTTCTTTCCACAGTTTGGCGACCATGGCCATTGCTGCTATAAACATTGGGGTACAGATGGCCCTTCTTTTCACCACATCTGTATCTTTTTGTATCCACATCCTTATATAGTCCCCTCCCACACTGACACTTAGCTTTGATATTTTCTTTGACCAGTAAGATGTTAGCATATTTGTTGGTCAAAGCAAGCATCAAGAAGTCTTAAAACCTACTTACACATTGGGGCTATTCCTCCTATGTTGTTGGTGGAACTCTTCCACCAACATGTAAAGAACCTGGTGCTAGTCTGCTGGGTTGCAGGGCCCAGCCAATAGCCAGAACCAATCCAGGTATGTTAGTGAGGTCATTTTAAGTCACTCATCCCTAGTCAAGTCACAAGAACATCAAAGCCTCAAAAGTTATCTCAAGAGTGATGAGTATAATAATATCCAGCTAAATCCAGCTCAAAGGGCTGATTCACAAAATTATAAGCAACTAAAAGGATTGTGTTTGTAAGCTTTGGGATGGTTATATATCCATATATGGTTATATATCCATATATAACTACAACAAGATTCTAGAAGTTTACTGAAAAGAGAAATGGTATGTTAATTTCAAATCCTAAGGTCAAGAGCAGAGTTGAAGCAAGTCTCTGAGAGAGAACAATACCTCTCTTCTGAGCCAGAGAATAATGTAAGATGTGTGTATGTGTGTGTGTGTGTGTGTGTGTGTGTGTGTGTGTATAAAACTATAATATGATTATGTACTGAGATGGTATACAACAGCTGCTGAGGTATGTCCCTGGGGAAATAGGATGATGTGGTAATTACCATTTACTGGTCATACATTTGCCCACAAATGAAGACAGGACATTCTTCTAGACAGTAATGGGAAACATACCAGTAAGTTTAAAAGGTCAGATATATTAAAACAATGTGAGAAGTTTTACTACTGATTATCAGAGGAAACTCCTATGATCCATCCAATCAGTACCCCAAGGGGAAATCGTACACACCAATTGTTTCTTGGTCAACAATGTGACTAAGAACGAACACATAGACAACAGTTGAACATACAGTAGAAACAGCCAGTCAGAGAAAAAGATAATACAGTATTTCCAAATGCATATAATTTCTTATAATCAAAAAAGATTACTCATATAAAGATGTTATTTAAAATGAAAGCATTATCTAAATGTTTTTGTTTGGTTATATTATTATTACAGAATTCTTCTGTTCATATATGCTCTTAGATCTTTAGGAGCTGCTAAAAATGAAGGGCTAACTATATAATTGTTTGCAGCTGTGAGTAACTATGATCAAATTCTTGTAATTGTGATCTTTTAAATATTTGCACCTGCAAACATTTGGATAACATCACGATGTGTCTTCCAAAAATGAACTTAACAAATGAATTTGCATGCATGTGTTGCTATTTATGAACACATACAATTATATAATTTCAAAAACAAATATTTCAAGATAACTAAGGTACATTATCATTTAAAGATACAAGTGAAATCTCATTTTAATCTTAAGATATCTACAGATAAAGTCTTTGTAGGAACAAATTAAAATGTATATCTCTGTGACTATAATAACATAAATGTGAAAATTTGAGAGAATTTAGTTAAACTTCACTTTTTAAACTTTAAAGAAAATTTGAATTTCTAAAAATTAAAAGCTAGAATACTGGCCACATACCAAAGAGAATCTAGATGAAAATCAAGAAATTGCAGACAATTCTTTTATAGATAATTTTCTAATTTTAAGCAAGATGTTTCTCTGATAATATACATAATTTATAGAATGGCATCTTTATGCTCAATAGTTTGAAAAATGGATAATGATGGAGTTCTAGTGATTTTTGTTCTGTCTTCCCTCTCTCTGTATATATGTTTTCCTTTTATAACTTACTATAAATTATAGATAAGATATATACATTTAATATATACATATACTTTCCCTCTTCTTTTAGTCCTGTCTTCTTCAGGACCAGGAAACCTAATGTAGAAGGTAGAAAAATGATGCATGGTCTTCCAGGACTGCTAGTAAAGGCCCCAGTGTCACACCTTTCCTTGATACCAGCAGGACCATGAAACTAAGCCCAATACTTTCTTTCTTTAGACCACTCTAGAAGTAAATCAAAAGCTAAATAGCCGTGTGGAAAAATAATGTGACAGAACTTATTTCCTTATCCACTTCCTATTTTCAAATTCACATAGAAGTAATACAGACTACTTGGAGGGTT
>PISX010027495.1:0-22894 GCA_004024625.1 Mellivora capensis | reverse complement strand
TTTTAACTCTATATGAGTATTAGCAAATAAAAGTAAAGAAAAGAATGATCTAAACTAAAGTGAAATTTTAAAAAAATATATAAAAAATAGAAAAGCAAAGAAAAACATGGGTATATGCATCAAAAAGTTCAGGTTAGAAGGTTATTATGGAATTTGATGTACTGGACGTCTCACTGTGATGGTAAATAGGCTAAAAAAAATCTATTTAACAAAATAAAAAAGATTTAAAAAAGTTTGTGAACCTAGGGCTTGAGGGGTGAGGGGAGGGTCTGCTCTTCCCTCTGCTGTTCCCCCTGCTTGTGCTCTCTCTCTCTCATAAATAAATAAAATCTTTAAAAAAGAAAAAAAAAACCTCCAGAAACAAAACAGGTAACAAAATGGCAATAAATGCATATCTATCAATAATTACTTTGAATGTAAATGGACTAAATGCTCCAATCAAAAGACATAGAGTGTCAGAATGGATTAAAAAAATGCAAGACCCTTCTATATGCTGTTTACAAGAGACTCATTTTAGAACTAAACCTGCAGACTAAAGGTGAGAGGGTGGAGAAATATTAACACTCAAATGGATGTAAAAAGAAAGCCAGAGTAGCAATACTTACATTGGAAAAACTATACCTCAAAACAAAGACCAGTGGAAAAAAAAAAGGGGGGGGGGACAATCCAACAAAATATAACAATCATCATATTTATGTACACAAAATGGGAGCACTCAATTATATAAAGCAATTAGTAACAAACAAAAAGAAACTGATTGGTAATAACTTGATAATAATGGGGGACTTTAACAGTACACTTACATTAATGGACAGATCATCTAAACAGAAAATTAACAAGGAAAGGATAGCTTTGAGGGCACTCTGGACCAGGTAGACTTAACAGATATATTCAGAACAGTCCATTCTAAAAAACACAATATACATTCTTTTCAAGTGCACTTGGAACATTCTCAAAAATAGATCACATATTAAGTCATAAGATAGGCCTCAACAAATATAAAAAGATTGAAATCATGTCATGCACCTTTTCTGACCACAAAACTATGAAACTTGAAGTCAACCACAAGAAAAAAATTGGAAAAACCACAAATACATGGAGGTTACAAAAAAATGCTACTAAATAATGAATATAGAATGATATGGAAACTAAAACAAAACAAAACAAAACAAAAAACAAAACAACACAACAACAACAACAACTAAACAAATAGAACAGATTGATGAAACAGGATCTGGTTCTTTGAAAAAATTGGTAAAATTGTTAAACCTCTAGTCAGACTTTAAAAAAAATAAAAAAGGAGAGAAAGGACCCAAATAAATAAAATCAAAAGTGAGAGAGGAGAAATAACCAACACCACAGAAATACACACAATTAAAAGAGAATATTATGAAAAATTATATGCCAACACATTGGAGAACCTAGAAGAAATAGGTAAATTCCTAGAAACATAAATTACCAAAACTGAAACAGGAAGAAATAGAAAAATTGAACGGACAAATAACCAGCAAAGAAATTGAATCAATTAAAAAAAAAAAAAAAACTCTCAAAAAAGTAAAGTCTAGAACCAGATGGCTCACTGGCAAATTCTACCACACATTTTTTTTTTAAGATTTTATTTATTTATTTGACAGAGAGAGATCACAAGTAGGCAGAGAGAGAGGAGGGGAAGCAAGCTCCTTGCTGAGCAGAGAGCCCGAAGCGGGCTTCAATCCCAGGACCCTGAGATCATGACCTGAGCCGAAGCAGAGGCTTTAACCCACTGAGCCGCCCAGGTGCCCCTCTACCACACATTTAAAGAAGAATTACTACCTAGTCTTCCCAAACTATTCCAAAAATAGAAAAGAAAGTAAAACTCCAAATTCATTCTATGAAGCCAACATTACCCTGATACCAAAACCAGATAAAGACTCCACTAAAAAAGAAAACTACAGGCCAATATCCTTGATGAACACAGATGCAAAATTTCTCTACAAAATACTAGTAAACCAAATCCAACAATATATTAAAAAAAATTATTCACCACAATCAAGTAGGATTTATTCTTGGGCTATAAGGGTGGTTCAATATTTTCAAATCAATGTGATATACCACATTAGTGAAAGAAGGGATAAGAACTATATGACCATTTCAGTAGATTTGAAAAATCATTGGACAAGGTACAACATCCATTCATTTAAAAACCTTCAACAAAGTAGAGAGCCTACCTCAATATAATAAAGACATCTATGAAAAACCCACAGCTAATATCATCGTCACAGGGAGACCAAGAGCTTTTCCTCTACAGTCAGGAATAAGACAGGTATGTCTGTCCACTCTCATCACTGGTATTTAACATATCTCTAGAAGTCCTAGCCATAACAGTCAGGCAACAAAAAGAAATAAAAGCATCAAAATCAGCCAGGAGGAAGTCATACTTTCACTCTTCACAGATGACATAATACCTTATGTAGAAAACCCAAAAAATTCCACCAAAAAACTGCTAGAACTGATAAATTCAGTAAAGAAACAGGATACAAAGCCAATGTGTAGAAATATGTTGCATTTCTATATACCAATAATGAAGCAGCAGAAAATAAAATTAAGGAATTAATCTCATTTATAATTACACAAAATAAGTTAGATACCTAGGAATAACCCTAACCAAATAGATGAAAGATCTCAACTCTGAAAACTATTAAATTCTGACAGAAGTAATTGAAGACAACACAAAGAAATGGAAAGACATCCAATGCTCATGGATTATAAGAACAGATATTGTTAAAATGTCTATATGCTGAAAGCAATCTACACATTTAATGCAATCTCCATCAAAATACCAACAGCAGGAGCACCTGGGTGGCTCAGTCAGTTAAGCATTTGACACTTGGCTTTGGCTCAGGTCACAATCTCAGGGTTGTGATATTGGGCCTAGCGTCAGACTCCACACTCAGCATGGAGTCTGCTTGAGATTCTCTCCCTTTCCTTCTTCCTCTCTTCCCCTCTTCCTGCTCATGTGTGCTCTCTCTCTCTCCCTAAAATAAGTAAAATTTAATAAATAAATTAAAATACCAAAAGCAGAACTAGAACAAACAATCCTAAAACTTGTATGGAACCATGAAAGATCCCAAATAGCCAAAGCAACATTGAAAAAGAAAAACAAAGCTGGAAAGAATGTCTAATGGGAAAAAGTCTCTTCAAAAAATGGTGTTGGAAAAACTGGACAGCAATATGTAAATGAATGAAACTGGACAATTTTCTTTTTATTTATTTATTTTTTTCAGTGTTCCAAGATTCATTATTTATGTACCACACCCAGTGCTCCATGCAATATGTGCCCTCCTTAATACCCACCACCAGGCTCACCCAATCCCCTCCCTGTTCCCCTCTAAAACCCTTAGTTTGTTTCTCAGTGTTCACAGTCTCTCATGGTTTGTCTCCCCCTCCGATTTCCCCCAACTCACTGAAACTGGACAATTTTCTTACACCGAACACAGAAATAGATTCAAAATGGAATAAAGACCTAAATGTGAGACCTGAAACCATAAAAATCCTAGAGAAGAACACAGGTAGTGACCTCTTTCACATTGGCCATAACATCTTCTTTCTAGATATATATCCTGAGGCAAGAAAAACAAAAGCAAAAATAAACTATTGGGACTTAATAAAAATAAAAACTTCTGCACATCAAAGGAAGCAGTCAATGAACCTGAAAGGCAACCTACAGAATGAGAGAAGATATTTGCAAGTCTGAAGAGTTGGGATCCAAAGTATGAAGTATGTAAAGAACTAATACTACTCACTACCCCCAAAATGAATAATCCAATTAAAAAATGGGCAGAATACATGAATAAACATTTCCCAAAAAAGAAAGATGACCAACAGATGCATGAAAAGATACTCAACATTACTCATCATTAGGGAAATACAAATCAAAATTACAATGAGATATCACCTACACCTGTCAGAATGGCTAAAATCAACAACAAAAGGAACCACAGATACTGGTGAGTATGTGGAGAAAGGGAAATCTTGTATTGTTGGTGGGAATGCAAACTGGTGCAATCACTCTGGAAAACAGTTTGGAGTTTCCTCAAAAATTTCAAAATAGAACTACCCTATGATCCTGCAATTGTACTACTAATTATTTACCCAAAGTACACAAAATATTGATTCAAATGGACACATGCACTCTAATGTTTATAGCAGCATTATCAACAATAGTCAAATTATGGAAATAGCCCAAATGTCCATCGACTGGTGAATCATAAAGAAGAGGTGGTATATATATACAACGGAATATTATTCAGCCATAAAAAGAATGAAATCTTGCCATTTGCAATAATGTGGAATGATGTAGAGATGCTGAGTGAAAGAGGTCAATCAAAAAAAGACAAATCCCATATGATTTCACTCATATGTGGAATTTAAGAAACAAAACAAATGAGCAAAGGGGAAAAAAAGAGAAAGGGAGGCAAACCAAATTAAGACCCTTAACTATAGAGAACAAACTGATGGTTACCAAGGGGAAGTGGGTGGGGGATGGATGACGTAGGTGATGGAAATAAAGAGTGCACTTGTGATGAGCACTTGTGCTGAATCACTATATTCCACACCTAAAACTAATATTATACTATAAGTTAACTAACTGGAACTTAAATAAAAACTTAAAAGAATACACTCTCTGGAGTTAAACTATATATATATTATATATGTATAATTTATATTAGTGTATAATTATAATAATCATTTTTCTTTGCCAGAAACTTGTGACAAGTATTAGACATTCATTTCTGAAGAAGAATCTAACTCAAAGAGACTACCGAGCACAAAATCTCCCTTTAAAGAGAAACAAAGAGTAACTCTTGAATGTGCATCCTATTTTGAATCTGATTGTGAAGGATTGGCTTAATTTTAAGACCAAGTGTCAAATGATACTATACTAGATTTAGACTACAATTAATCATTTTCTCCTCTACTATAATGCATCTTTCTTCTCCTCTCAATGTCTCTTTTTAAAATGCTCAAATAAGTTTCTTAATTTTTTTACAAAGACATGAGGATATTAACAGTAATTTTTATAATCCAATTCTTCTCTAAGTGCATTAAAGTTTAATGTAGTCCAGCAATGGCAATTCTAGCAAAAACATAATCTGCATAAAACATGAGGCAGCATGAAGCAGTTATTCAGAAGGGATTCAGGCTTCCGGTGTTAACACTCACAATTTAATTCCATGCCATGAAAACACACAAGTTTACTATTCAGAATTAATGAACGTTTCATTCAATGGTGTATCAGTCATATGTCTCTCTCTTATCTAGATACATCCAGCTCTTCAGATCTCAAATATGTAAGTGCTTATCACCTATACAGTTTGCCAAATCTGACACTGCTTAGACTTGCGTAGGCCAGCAACCTCATGAATCTCAAAATATAATATACTTTTCATCTATTTTATATTAATGGTATACTAATATTTAAATAACTCATTTTATCCAAAATAACTAATGAATTTAGCCATTTCACATATATAAAGGGACTTTGCAATGTGCTATATTAATATTTATTACATTAGCCACCATCTGCCTCCTGTTTTATCCACAGCAAATTAGATGTAGAGGAAAAGATCCTGACTTTGAGGAGTTCAAACTTTCATTTTAAGACCTAGGATCTGGAAAACAAAAAAAGTGAAGGGCAGGATGGGATGAGCCATGTCTTGGGAATAAGAAATCTTAACGTTTCCCATTAGGGTCTAGTAAGTCATGCAACTGGTAAACAGAACAGAGATAGTAAACGAATGAACTTACCCACATCCATATGCATATAACACAAGAACAGCAGAGAATGAGCTGCTTTGACCCCACAGATCAAGAATAACAAACAAAAGCTCAAACTTTTACTAAGATAGTCCTGCTGTGATTTTATTTTCTTGCTACTGTTTGTTGGAAAAGTTATTAGGTTGGTGTTTATTTGTTAGTTTTTAAAATAAAACTCTTAATCACATGGGAAATCCATCACTTTCATGAATACGATTTTGCTTTCCTCCCATACAAGTCACTTATATCTATCATAAGCCCAATTCTGAGCTAATATGGAATGGAATGAGTCAGTAGCAAAGGTTTGCTTACATCTCTGATTTTACTCTCAAGTGTTAATTTCCCAAATTGAAATATGAAAGGAAGGGAAAAAATGCAATACCATATAATCTGTTTGGTTCTTCCAAATCACTAGGCTACCCTACACTAGAACCAAGGCTTGCTACGTTCAGGAGTTAACAGCTACAAGAATCAGACAGGGATCATATTATGCACCAAAAAATTCAGTAGAACTCCTTACAGAGTTTGGAGCCATTTTTAAGTTGAGGGTGACTAATTCAACCTTTCCCTTTTTTTTTCAGATGTAAATGTGTTTACTTCTGCTTCATCTTGCGCATCCTTGAGCAAGACCAGAGGGAGAGATTTATACTTGCCCAAATAGAAAGAGTGCTCTGAGAAGGTTTCACCCAAGCCTGTATTTATATAAAGTTTACTGCCATTACCTGTAGAAGAATAGATCAGCACAATACAAAGCCAATAGTTACAATCTGCATAGAAAACATTGTAATGTCAAAGTAGAGCTTCTGGGAGGAATGAAAAAAGACACCATTGGGGCTTGACAGAAATGATCATTTATTTTACAAGTCACTAGAGGACCTCCCTGGTGAGAACCCATGCCAATATCCTGTATCAGCTCACCTTGTACAAGTGGATGTAAACTGCGCACAAAGCAAAGCCAATTTTATTGTAAATTTTTTCATTGCTGAGATTGACTCACAAGAGGCTCATTTTCTTGTGGGTCCCAAAGGATGGCAGTCATGCAGCGTTGTTTAAGCAAACTCATTACTGTGCAAGCAATGCCACATAAACCTCCCATCTGAAACAATAGATTCCACGATATAAACATGCTTCTTCAAACAAGCACTTTAAACCAAAGAGAAGCTGTAGTTACAACAAGAATCAAGACATTTCTTACACAAGCTATTAACATAGGCACCAAGGCAGATTTCTTTTTAACTACATATTTTTGAGTGCTTACTATGTGCTAAGTAATTTAAATGTGTAATCTCATAATTGGTACCAGAACAGAATCGATGCACAAACCAAGTCTCCATCTCTAAATATGGGGCTTTTGATTAAAGATACTGTATAGTCTTTTTAGCTCTGAGAGTTTTCAGCCCAATATCAAGATTTCCTGAACTCTTATTTTCATATTATCTGGAAGTTAAGCCCCATTCCAAACTCTAGGTTTCTTCTTGCTTCTAGTTACTAGAAATTCAAGAAGTTTAGTAGCAATTCAATGTAGTCAGTTGTAGAGAGATATTAAGCCCTGGTGGGCATCAGTGTGAGCGTTGATAATACCTGGTTCTTGGACATGGTTATCTGGGAACAATCAAAAGACCCTAAAAGCTGTCACTTTCATCAAGCAGGAATATGCTCTGACCCTCCTGAATTGTAAATCTATACCAAACTCTATGAACTCCGGCTCAGGTTTCAGTAACTGGCAAGAATCTTACCTTCATCATTTACCAGCTATGGGAGTTCCAGTAAACTTTTTAATCATCCTAAACTTCAGCTCCACATCCACGAAATGAAGAGTGTGAAAGAAAAGTTACATCAATGTGTTTAAATAGGCAAACACTTTATTCAAGACTATTTCAATAGGGGTCAAAGATATTGCAACAGGAGAAATTGTACATAACTCCTCTGGAACAAAAGGCAGGAGGGTTGTTAAGCTCTGGAGTGAACTGGTAGAAAAGTATTGGAAGACACTGGGAGAGATTGGTTAACATATCAGGCCATCTGTATTTGTTGTTGTTGTTTCTAGCTTTATTGAGATACAACTCTCATATCACATCGTGTATGTTGAAAGTGAGCAATGTGATAATTTGATATACTTACATATTGCAAAATGACTACCACCCTAGTTTTAGTAAACATCTCCTTCACCTCATATAATTATCATTTCTTTTTTTGTTCTAAGAACATTTAAGTTCTATATCTTAGCAACTTTCAAATATATAATATAGTATGTTAACTATAGTCACTGTGTATACATTAGATCTCCAGAACTCACTCATCTTTTGACTTGAAGTTTCTCAATGAAGTTTCTCTTATGACTGACATTTCTCAATTTTCCCTACCCCAGTTCCTGTCAGTCACCATTCTACTCTGTTTCTGGGAGTTCAGCTCTTTAAAATTCTACACATAAGTGAGATCATGCACTTATCTTTGTCCATCTGACTTATTTCACTCCCAGGTTTCATCTATGCCCTCAAGTTTCATGTATGTTGTCACAAATTGCAAGATTAGTGCCTGAATAATATTCCATAATATGATAATATATATCATATAATTTTAGCCATTCATACATAAACAACATTTAGGTTGTTTCCATATCTTGGCCACCATGAATCATGCTACATTGAAGTGCTGATACTTCTCCCAAATCCCGTTTCCATTTCTTTTGGATATATATATACTTAGGACTGGAATTGCTGGATCATCTGGTAGTTTTATTTTAATTTTTTGAGGAAACCAGATACTGTTTTCCATAATGGTTATGCCAGTTTGCATTCCCACCAACACTGTTTAAGGGTTCCCTTTCTCCACGTCTTTGCCAACATTTATTAGCCCTTATCTTTTATATGACAGTCATTCTAACAGATATGATGTGTTATCTCATTGGTTTTGATTTGTGTTTCCCTGATGAGTTAGCAATATTGAGCATCTTACATATACCTATTGACCATCTTGGTCCAGAGATAATAATCGTAGCTTCCACAGCATCTGTGAGGATTGATTGATAATGCTTATTAACCTATTGTTGTTGTGATTGGCATAGAGTAAGCATTTGAAATAACATAGTGGTTGCTGGTCATTAATTATCATATTAATCTGTTTTCTCTTCCCTCACTACGAGTACTACTCCCCCTTATTAGCCATCACAGATTTTGGAACCATCCTATATCCTATCCTCAATGTCTGCACAGGTAATTTTTCCTCTGCCCTCTGAGTCTCTGTTGAAATCATTTAAGCCAGAGATTTCCAAAGTATACATATAGCAAGCACAAAAACAATTAATGCATTAAAAGACATTGCCTTTTGCTCTCACCTTCTGGTTTCAGCATTGCCTCAGAACAACCTATTACCCTAAACACCATTTGGGCCCCAGGGAAATACAGCTTATGCTTCGTCTTCAATACCAAAGTCCACATGTCTAAATGCCGTGAAGCCTTGTGTCTTGTGCTGCTGCCAGTGTTTGAGGAAACAGACATTGCTTTGGAGTGTGGGGGCCATTAAAAAGCAATGAGCTTAGGTAAGAGAGAAGCAGACCAAATTGAATTGTAAATTCTTTCCTTCCAGATAGCATGATGTAAGATAATCTCTTACATAACAAAAAATCATTTCCCAAAGTGCTGAGCATTCACTTCCTTGCTGAAGACCTGCTTCCATTCATTTCCA
This sequence comes from Mellivora capensis, assembly GCA_004024625.1. Classification (NCBI taxonomy): domain Eukaryota; kingdom Metazoa; phylum Chordata; class Mammalia; order Carnivora; family Mustelidae; genus Mellivora; species Mellivora capensis. The sequence continues at coordinate 13,414 of PISX010027495.1, read as the reverse complement.
AAGATACTCCAAATTAGCATTGTATTCACAAGAGTTTCCCTAAGCAGCTGAGGAATATTAAGCCATATTAAACAAGTCATATTACTCTTAAACTTGTGTCTAAACAGGCCTAGATGTAACATACTTAGACTGTGAGATAGATTCTTTACATTGCAAGTAGATTAAACATGCGAATTTCTAATGGTTTCTTCTTAAAAAAATAATAAGATTTCACAATTTAAAAATATTAACAAAAAATTTAGCTATATTTAATTAATTTACCTACATTTAAATAACTTTTATTTAGTAATTACAATTGGACTCTGTTTTCATTAAATAATTTTAAATGTTTTAGAAGAAAATTAAATTTTGAATATATATGAAGATAACTTTAAATTGTCCTACTTTCATTTTAATAAAGATATATTTAAAGCTTGTTCACTTTGAGTAGAATCACTTTTTAATCTTTTAGGTCATAACCACCAATTGAACACAAATTATTTGAAGTCTTTATTTTAAAAATACAATTGATCAGTTGCTGAAATAAAGATATTTTAAAAGTAATAATAGTTTATGAATTATGTTTTTATTTCAATATTTTAACCAAAATTTTCTTACTCATCCATAGAAAAATAAGATATGCATAAGAAATTTATAGGGGTGCCTGGGTGGCTTAGATGGTTAAGTGTCTGACTCCATCTCAGTTCAAGTCTTGATCTCAGAGTTGTGAGTTCAAACCCCATGCTGGGCTCCACACTGGGCATGGAGGCTACTTTAAAAGAAAGAAAGAAAGAAAGAAAGAAAGAAAGAAAGAAAGAAAGAAAGAAAGAAAGAAAGAAAGAAGAAAGAAAGAAAATTAAATTCAAGGTTTTTTACTGTTTTCCCAAGTTTTAGTTACATTAAAATCATAGTGTTTCCATTTTTTGTTAGTTTCATCATTATGAAGGCATATCTGCCAGAGAAAGTGCAACATTTTATTTGACATATTGTTAGTTCCTTCTTAGCTTTTAAATATTTGACATGTAGCATGTAAGTTTTCACATGTACTCTTACCGTGGGCCTCATAAGAGTTAGAGACAAACATCGAAGGACCAAACTACAAAAGAAACCACTTTTAAATGAAGGTATAATTTCAGGTAAAAATTAGTGGTATGAAGAAAATTGAAGTCATTCATGTGAAATGATGTGAAGTCAGGTGATGTGATATTACATGATGCGGTGTGATAAAGAATGACTGTGAGGAAAGGCCACATTTTAAATAGAAAACTAGTTCCTGAAGATAAATAAAGCTTGGGCAAAACTGAATGACAAAAAGGAGCCGCTGGAAAGAAGTTTCAGTTAATGCCAGCCATGCAGCCATGATAATTGGTCTTCATTGGATTTCTATGTTAGAACTTTCCTTTTTGGGGGGAAAAAAATAAATAGCACCACATTTCAAATCATGTGGAACAGTAAGAAATCTTTTAGGGCGCCCGGGTGTCTCAATGGGTTAAGCCTCTGCCTTCGGCTCATGTCATGATCCCAGGGTCCTGGGATTGAGTTCCGCATCAGGCTCTCTGCTCAGCGGGGAGCCTGCCTCCCTCTCTCTCTGCCTGCCTCTCTGCCTACTTGTGATCTCTGTCTGTCAAGTAAATAAATAAAATCTTTTAAAAAAAAAAGAAAAAAAGAAGGAAATCTTTTATTCTATCTGTATCTAAGCTTATGTCCTCTCACATGTGATAACAACATGAAATTATATTATCTGTGCCTGATGTCAGTGGAGGTGAGGAGATTAAATGTAAGGGCACAAATGCATCTTATCATAAATAAAAGCATAGAGAGAGACATTTAAAATATTGAGAAAAGCAGGAAATACCCAAAGTTTGGGCCCACTTATGATGCCTTTTGTTAAGCAAATACATGACATAGGTGAGAATCTGTACACTGTTTAAAAACTTTATATAAAATTTACCTAAATAATTGACTTAGAGAAAATGAAAAGGGGTCATCATTTTATAAAGAATTGGGCAGAAATTATCCATAGACAGTACAGACTTCATGCTGAAAAGTCTGTGGTGGTTATAGCATAAACTCGAATCATACAGACAAGGATTCAATCCTGGTTAGACAAATGCATATGACATTCCTTTAATCGTAACCTCTCTGTACTCTCTTCTCACTGTCTGTAAAACAGGGCTAAAAGACCCACCACCTCCAAGTTTGGTCTAAAAAAGATGGTGTTCAGAAAATTACTTTGACATTTAGTGGGAATAGTAATTGTAAGTTGTAATTTTTATTTATTATTTTAAAAGTTAACCTCTAGAAAGAAATTTAGAGAAATAAAAATCAATTTTCATAAGACTGAGTCAGATTTTCTATTTTAAAAAAAGTTCTATGAGTTCTAAATTGTGTTTCCTAAAAAGCCTTAGTCATTACTGTTTTAATTTATCATCTTTATTAAAAACTTGATGGCAGTGGCTATTAAGTCAATTTTGTTAAGTTAATTAAACTAAAAACCATAACACAAATATGTACCTTAAGACACACTAGAAAATTTCCAATTCCTGATTATCAGTTTAAAAAAAAAGTGTTTTCCTAATTTGTTTTAGCAAACTAAACAGAATATTTCTCTCAGTGAATTAATTATATTGTGTTCATTAATTTATGCTTCAATATGATTAACATCCCATTTAATTAACAGATTCATTATTTTATCTTTTATAAACTTTATGCTTGAAGATCCCTTTGAAATAACCACGTCCCCAAAGAGAAGCTAGCACAGCCTGGATGTCACTAAAAACCAAGGTTGGAGGTATATTTCAAAGGAAGCTTTTGGGTTTTGTTTTTTGTTTTGTTTTGTTTTGTTTTGTTTGAGTCAGTATGATCCTCACAGCTTTTGCCTAAATCTTCAGGAAACATGTTTCTGATTTCATTCTTCACTTTATCTTTAAAAATGAATTTAATACCTTTTAGGAACACAGTCTAGGTTTTCTTGTAATGAGACAAAACTAAAGAGTCTATACACAAATGAGATATATCAACTGTCCATTTGCTTGGAAATTCTTGCATATTTTATGAAAACGTTTCTGTGTAAGAAGACAACAACATCCCTGTAGAAAGATAAGGTTATATAGCAGATTTCAAAAACAGCCATAATTCTATCAAGTTCTATTAAGCTAATCCCATCAAGAGTTAGACTCTATTTCTCTGCCTCTTGGAGTAGGGTAGACTTGTGTCTTGCGTTAACCAGTAAAATATGGTAGAAAGGATATTGCCTGTGTTCTAAACCTGGGTCTCCAGAGGCTTTGCATGCTTCTGCTCCCCTTCTTGGAACTACTACACCAATTTAAAAATACAGAAAGTATGATGAATGATATAAAGATTAGCCATTTTCCTACCCCTTGAGTAGTAATGCTCACATTTTGTCAGATTTGCCAGTCATTTTTAAAAAACATAAGGCTTACAAATGAAGACAAAATCATCTTTAACCTTCTCACTGTCATATTCCCATTCCCTATTGTTAGCCCTCCACCCGCATGGCAAATGTTAATAATTAGTTTTCCAGTAATCTGTCTGTCCGTCTATCAATCTACCTATCCATTGATCCGCCCATCTGTGTAGCTATACAAATACACATAGTATACATATATATGTACACAGATATATATACACATGTATAACACACATACAAGATATATATACAGCATATGTATATAGTAAATATCACACATACACATGTGTGATCATTAACCAATATATACTATTTGGAGATAATGGCTTCTTTGTTATTTACATAAAGATGGTTTTTTTTCTATAAATATCATTCCTCACTTCTTGCTTCTCAACATTATTTTTTTGATACAAATTCTTGGTAATATCAAAAGAGCTAATTTATCTTTTTCAACCACATTATAGTATTACATTGCTTGACTTTGTCAACACTTTATTCACTCATTCTTCCTACTTAGGGACACTGAGAATGCTTCATTTCTGGCATTGTAATATGCAGTATAGATATCATTGCTTATTTTATTTTTGCACCTTTAAAAAAATTTCTGTAGGTGCATATTCAGAAACGGTTTTGCTTATTCAAAGGGGGTGGTGGTGGATTATGTATCCTCCATTATTGTCCAAATGTTTGGAACACTTAATACACATTTCAATATTCATCCAAATTGTGAACCCTGAATCTAACACGGAATAAGGAGAAAAATTCCCAGCTTCCCTTTCTGATAGGGTGCTTCTCTGGGTATTAGATTCCACCCATCAGACACTGCCTGGAATCCAGAAGACAGCTTTTTAAGAAAATATGACAAAGATAAGACATGCACTTTACTGTCATGGGGGCAGTGGTAAAGGCAGTATGTTTCTGTGGTCAATGGGGTCCAAGGAAGAACCCCAATCTGGCAAGAATATTACATCATGGCACAATCCAGTTGTGATAGTGGCTCCTTATTAGGCCAGTTCTGCAGTGTTGTTTGGGGCATTGTCCCTGTAACAGCAGCTAGAGTTTATTTCTTCAGCCTTCCCGACATTTCTGTAAATGTTCCTTAATAGATTTACTTCATTTTTAAACATGGCAGGACTTTGTGTTCAGAAAAACAAACTGGCATACAAATGCTGTGAACATTTTCAATTTTACGCGATTTTCAGCAAATTGCTTCCCAAAGTTGGAACATATCAGCAGTTCATGAGAATAATCTTTCCCAGGGCACCTGAGTGGATCAGTCAGTTAAGCATCCGCCTTCTGCTCAAGAGCTCAAGTCATGATCCCAGGATCCTGGGATTTATCCCCACACTGGACTCCCTGCTCAGTGGGGAGCCTCCTCCTCTCTCCTTCTGCTGCTCCCCCTGCTTGTTCTCTCTCTCTCTCTGTCAAATAAATAAAATCTTCAAAAAAGAGAGAGAGAGAATAATCTTTCCCATGACTGTTTTAACATTGTCAATATTTATAATTTATAATTTAAAATTATAACTTTTTCAAAACTGATAAATATCATCTTATTTTTATTTCTATTTTAATATTTCTGACCATCAGTGAGGTTGAATATAGTTTCATATGTTTACTGAGAATTCGTATTTTCTTTTCTGGGAAGTGATTGTACACTCTACCACATTTTCTTATTGAGCTGTATAAATATATAAAATCTAATATATCTATATAAATTTATTAAATGATATTTATTATATATTTTGGATTAATGCATATATATTATATATATTCTCTCCTCTGTTGTTTGCATGTTAACTTTGTTAATGTTACAGTTGGCAAAACAAGATTTGTTGTTTAATAAATGCATGTTGTCAAATTTGTTGAGCCTGCACCCATGCAATAGATTATATTACAAGAAAGGAATCCTATCCATGACTGTGGAATCTCTCTCCATTTATTTAGTTCTTTAATTCAGTTATTGTTTGATTTTATCAGAGTTTTGAGGTTTTCCTCACATAGATTTTGTACATAATTTGTTAGATTTTTATCTATTTTTTGATGCTAATGTAAATGATGCTGTTTTTATTATTTTATTTTATTTTTTTCCAGTGTTCCAAAATTCATTGTTTATTCACCACACCTAGTGTTCCATGCAATACGCTCCCTCCATAATACCCACCACCAGGCTCACCTAACCACCCACATCCCTCCCCTCCAAAACACTCAGTTTGTTGCTCAGAGTCCACAGTCTCTCATGGTTTGTCTCCTCCTCCTATTTCCATGATACTGTTTTTAATTTGAAGTTCCTCTTGTTCATTATCAGTATGTAGGAAAGAGATGGACTCTTATATATTATCCTTATATCCCTGCAACCTTGGCATAATTATCTATTAGTTCCAGGAGGTTTTTTTGTCAATTATTTCAGATTTTCTACACAGTTGATCATATCATCTACAAATAGAGACAGACTTATGCCTTCCTTCCTAATCTGTACATCTTTTATTTCCTTTTCTTGCCTTATTGCATTAGCAAGGACTGCAGGTATGATGTTGACAAGGAGTCACGAGAGGAGACATCCTTGCCTTCTACCTAATCTTAGAGGGAAAGCTTTAAGGTTTTCACCATTAAGTATGATACCAGCTGTAGATTTTCTTATCAAGTTGAGAAAGTTTCCTTCTATTCTTTGTTTTACTTGGAGTTTTTATTATGAATAAGAGTTTGATTTTCTCAGATTGCTCTTTCTGCATCTATTGATGTGATATGTGCTTTTTCTTTTTTAATCTGTTGATATAATGAGTAATACTAATTGATTTTTTAATGTTAAACTCTTTTTTTTTTTTTAAGAAAGCCTGAAGGTGGTAAACTTTTTGAGTCTTAGTTGGTATATGTGTTTTTACACTCTCAAATAAATAATGTTTTTTTCTGGATAAAGATAAAGAATTCTATAAGTAAAGATATTTTCCTTTTGCACTTGAATAATATTATTCTCATGCTCTGGCATCCAGTGTTGCTGAAGAGAATTCTAAAAACTAGATTATTTGTATTTCTTTAACTCTAGTAAATGGCTATAATGTGAATGGCACTGCCTTAAATGTGATCCTTTTCAGTTCACCCTAAAAGGCTACAAGAGAAACTGTAATATATAAGCAAAAATCAACATGGCCACCAAAGGTTCATAAAAAGGGAGTAGATTCAGATGAAGGGAGCCTTTATGTTCTTCACACTTCCCCCTTTTTCCTAAATAGAACATGTCTACAAGATAAGGAAAGAACATCTGTGGATGACAAAAAGAGAGGAAACAAACACCAGATCTGGGACTGTGGTATGGCTTGATGGCCCTGGTCTATCTAATTTTTCCAGGTTACTCTCTTACGTTTATTTACATGCAGCCAAATTAAGTTTTTAGCCCTGTGTGCTGTATTCCCAGCTGCTCTAAGTTCCCAGTTGTGCACCACACATCCTGCACTGCTGGGAAAATTGAGCACTCATGAGCTCTCCCTCCAGGGACAAATTACTGGCTAAGAAGGTGTCTGTTGGCACTGAGTGGTGCCACCTAAAGGAAAGAGTGATGCAAGCAAAGTAAAATTATTCCTCTCACCCTCTTCAGTGCCTCTGATCTTATATGTTTTTGCTGCAGTGGTGTGCCGGAATATCTCTATTGGACTCCTGGACTTTAAGAAAGGTTCTTTCATCAATGGGTGGTTGTCTAAACTGGCACTCCATGGGGGAAATACAGTGAAAAACTCATATTCTGCCACCTTGATGACATCATTCCTGGTAATTCCAATTTTTTCAAATAGTGCTTCAACATCATTCTTCCTATTTTCTCTTCTGGAGCTTTTAATAAACATGTTTATGTACCTCTTGATCATTTTTTCCTTTTGTATATACTTTCACTTTATCCCTCTGCCCACATTTTAAGTTAATTTAGCAGACCAATCTTCAAGATACTGATTGATCCTTTTCTCCCTCCATTCTGTTATTTAGGCTCTATATTAAATTTTAAATCAACTGAAATTTATATTTCCCAAATCTCTACCAGTTGTTTCTACAATAAAATAATTTCATTTATTTCTCTGAAGATATAAAATTTAAATTTAAAGACCTTTCTTCATTATTAGATAAATTTATATCCTCAAGTGTAAATTCTTTAATCTATTATCTCTCAAGATGTTGGCATTACACAGATTTCTGGCAATTTCAATTTCTGATATCATTTGTTTAATATATTACTGACTATGCTGGAAATACCCTCTACTTACATAGTCTGCTTCTTATATGAGAGAAATTAGTGCTGAGATTGTTCTATAGTTAAAATGACCAAAGTATGTCTAGTACACTGGCAGCTGATCTTCTAGGCTTATATACTACCTATTTTTCCATTCAATGGCAAGCCATCTAGAGACCACCCCTCTGCCTTTTTATTTTAAAAACACCTACTACTTAAACTAAACAATCTTTTCAATAATTTCTGACCAAAGGAATTAGGATGATGTCTAGAAAATCGATCTCCCTGGTTGATACTGCTTAATTGCCTCAGTCAATTGCATTCTTGCTAGATGCTTCTATCACATGGCACTTCCTCAATACTGCTTTTGTGAAAAATAAATTAAAAGGTGGTTTTCTTTTTAAGAAACCTGGTCTATCTCTGATATTTCTCTCTTCAATCTGATCTTGACCACTTTCATCAGGTATTTTCCACAGTTTCTCATCTTTGAGACTCTTGTTACTGATAGCACTCAAGAAGAAGACAGGGGCACCTGGGTGGCTCAGTGGGTTAAAGCCTCTGCCTTCGGCTCAGTTCCTGATCCCAGGGTCCTGGGATCAAGCCCCGCATCGGGTTCTCTGCTCGTCAGGGAGCCTGCTTCCCTCACTCTCTCTCTGCCTCTCTGCCTCTCTGCCTACTTGTGGTCTTTCTGTCAAATAAGTAAATAGAATCTAAAAAAAAAAAAAAAGAAGAAGAAGAAGAAGACAGAAATATGTCTGATCTTCATTTTTGAAACTATATTGGACAATCATATTATTCAATGTCTCATTTTTTTCTTCTTTAAAATGAGAATAATATTAGTATTTAGTACTAACATTATAAAGTAGTTATAAAACTTAAATGAGTAAATACCTGTAAAAATTGTAACATACCTTTACACACAATAAATGTTTGTAATAATAATGGTGATGGTCTTTCATTATACAAGGAATTCTGAATGTGAAACTACAGTATAAGATATTGATTTCCAAACTTCCACGTGAAATACTGGATTTTGATGGTACTTCAATTTGTTTGTATCTTTCAAATTTTATGCAATGTATAAGAATTATTTTTATATTTAGGGAAAAGTAAAAAAAAACTTTAAAAAAGAAAATGTATTTAAGTTCTATGTGTTTGAGTTTAAAAGACTTTTACATTCCATTTGCTATGTCAGTTTGCTCTACAGACTTTTTTTTAAAAGATTTTATTTATTTATTTGACAGAGAGAGAGATCACAAGTAGGCAGAGAGGCAGGCTGAGAGAGAGGGGGAAGCAGGCTCCCCGCTGAGCAGAGAGCCCGATGTGGGGCTTGATCCCAAGACCCCGAGATCATGACCCGAGCCGAAGGCAGTGGCTTAATCCACTGAGCCACCCAGGCGCCCCTCTACAGACTTTTTTATTAGCAAGAATATTTGTGATTTTTCCTCCTTATAATATCCTATATTTTGTGCAAAATTTCATAAGTATAATTTTTTAATTAAAGAAATTTGCATGAATCCCATGGCCATGATAAAATTACAACTCATAGTCCTTAAACCATAACCATGTTTTTATGTATTCCTCAAAACTCAGCTTAGCCACAACCTACCCTAGATCTTCTTCATAGACCCTGGATCCTTTCTAACATTTTCTTTAACTGCTTATGACTTAATTTATTCCTGTGACTTTCACCTCCACAAGACCCTGAGTTACTAGAAGACAGGAGGCATCTTATTCACACTGACTACCCATTTCTTGCACATGTATGCCAAAACTGTGCTCAAAAACAAACTAAAATGTTTCATTTTTTTTCCTTCCCCTACTTCCTCCAAACCCCCTACTTTGCCTCTCGAATTCCTGGATCAGGAGGAAGACAAACTATAAGAGACTCTTAATCTCACAAAACAAACTGAGGGTTGTTGGAGGGAAGGGGGTAGGGAGAGGGTGGTTGGGTTATGGACATTGGGGAGGGTAGGTGCTATGGTGAGTGCTGGGAAGTGTGTAAGCCTGACGATTCACAGACCTGTACCCAGGGGGCTAATAATACATTATATTGTTAATTTTTTAAAAAGGTTAAAAAAAACCCTAAAATGTATGCTATAATGAACTGAACTTCACAAAAGTTCAGTTTTTGTGAACTATATTTTGTGAACTTTTTAAAGATGACCATTAAATTTGAGTGAAAAAATGTATGTTTAACATAGGTAATTTACCTTCACTTGGTCTAAAAACTGATCAGAGTAATAATTGTATGACCTTCTGTCATGAGAAAGTAACCCCTCACACCTCTTATTCCACTATTGTAGAATTTGTAGTCATTTTATGTGTTGACCACTATGAATACATGGTATAGAATTTGTTCTCATGTTTATATTTGCCAGAAGAGAAACTTCTGTTTTCAAATAAATTGCTTGAAAAGGAAACAAACTGAAATAAAAACAATTTGAAAAACCCTGATTCCTTATAAATGCCTAAATTAGTAGAGATAAATGTAAAGATATTTGGGGCATGAAGTAATCTCATCAATTTCATAAGCTAACATTAATTCCCCTGTGGCATCAGCTTCATCTCATAGATATTTATTAATACTTAGCAATATATACATATTATATATATATAGCAATATATATATGGCTAAGCCTTAGGTCCTTCTATATAATCTGGGCTAGTCCTTCAAATGAACAACATAAAAATACTACCAACAGATCATTTGAGAGAAATACTTTTCCAACCAATCCGCAGGGAGACAAACAGGAAAATAGGCACTGGAACTGTAGTATAATTGCCTTGTTTTGATCGCTTCAACAAATCCCAGGTATACAGACTCAGGCCCAGAAAGTATACTTCTGAAGGCTAATTGACATAGGAACATTTTAATGATATCTCTAAATTCTTCTGTTACCCATACTAATGTAATCACATTTGTATTTTCTGTTGGTTGAATTTAATGTGTTTAACCCTGATTAAGGAGTAAAATTTCACAAGAGGAAAAGCTTGAAGACCACATCCATACAGATAGCTTGATATCATTAAATTAAGTGGGAAGCTAGAATCCATTTTTGTCTTGCCATCAATAAATGTGTTTCCTCTATAATGCCCTGGGCAGATGTTCAATCAGCCTTCAAGGGATCAAGGCTTGCTTCTACCGAAAGCAACCCAATCATTTGTTGAGAATTGTAAATTGCTAAAATCTTCTTCCTTTTTTTAAGCAAAAAACTGCCATCTTATAAATTTTATCCACTGGTGTCTGCTTCTGTAGGAACCTCTGAGTCTACTCTTACTTTTACATTAAAACTCCTGTTTTTAAAAATAGCTCTCATAGCATTTTCGGTTCTCTCTGTTCAGAGCCATACTTTTTTAAACTATGGCTTTTAGACAGTTAATCAATCTGAGTCACCTCATATATCTTGAACACACACACAAACTTTCACACAATTTATCACTGGCTTAGATGAAATATAAACCTGTTCAAAGCTACAATTTTTAAAGCATATAAGGAACAGCAACCAAAAAATCCTTTATTTATGTAAGCTCATGATTATTGGATTTTTTACTATAAAATATTTCATATAAAGGACTTCCCAATTAAGTTGATTTCTTAATATATGGAAAACTAAAAAAGGCAACTTCAGCTATAACCCAGGGTTTAAAATGTACCACTTTTATAAAATCTTAGAGTATTAATTTTAATAAATTAAATTATTTATTTCTCCTTTTCTCTATCCCTCTTGTTCTTTTGGTAAAACTGAAAATTTTGAAGTAGAATTTTGATTATTCTTAAGTTAGTTTCTTATGTGTGAAATATGTTGAAAGTAAACCTAAGGTGGTCTTTAAATCACACATGCCACTCTTCCACATTTGCTAAAACAAATTCTTTCAAAAAAAACAACTTCTTTCTAGCCATTGTAAAAAAATAAAGTTAGTTATTAAGAGCATTGTCTTTCAATTATCATATAATTTCACTCAAATGTGGAATTTAAGAAACAAAAGAGAGAAGGATAGATAAAAGGAGGGAAAAATAAAACAAGAAATCATCAGAAAGGAAGAAAAAAAATTATGAGACTCTTAACCATAGGAAACAAACTGAGGATTGCTGGAGGAGAGGGGATTGAGGGATGGAGTAACAGGGTGATGGGCATTAAGGAGGACATAAGAAGTAACGAGCATATCATATGCAACTAATGAAGAACTGAACTCTACCTCTGAAATTCATAATACAGTATACATTAATTAATTGAATTTAAATTTAAAAAATTAAAAATTAACAAAAAAGCTTTAGCTTTGCAGATGTTTTCTCCTCACACCTTTGCTAAGCAGGCACCCAGTTTTTTTTTTTAAGTTTTTAATTATTTCTTTAATTTCTTTTCAGTGTTCCAGAATTCATGGTTTATGCACCACACCCAGTGCTCCATGCGATACGTGCCCTCCATAATACCCACCACCAGGCTCACCCAGCCTCCCAGTTTTCACAGGCTCTCTGCACTCTTTCCCCTCAACAAAACCCAGTCTCAACACCAAGCCTCACACTCTATACTGAGAGACATATTGATGATGAGGTTGACCATGAGCCTTCTCTTCACAGGTGTTTTCTCCTTTTTTTTTTTAAGATTTTATTTATTTACTTGACAGACAGAGATCACAAGTAGGCAGAGAGGCAGGCAGAGAGAGGGGAAAGCAGGCTCCCTGCTGAGCAGAGAGCCTGATGCGGAACTCGATCCCAGGACCCTGGGATCATGACATGAGCTGAAGGCAGAGGCTTTAACCCACTGAGCCACCCAGGCGCCCCTAGTCACAGGTGTTTTCAACATTAAATATTGAAAAGCCCTACTCTAGACTCCTTTTTTAACAATTAACTTGCCTTTTTGTTGTCTCTTGTCCTTTCCTTGACAGTACGTCTGAGTAAAAATGTCCATGTTTCTTTTACTTAGTAGAAAAATTCTTCTATTATTCTAACAGTCCTCTACCTAAGTATATCATTGCTCTCCAACCTTTCCCCATCAGATGTTTTGATTAAGTTATTCTATAAAGTGTACTCCAATAAAGCTTTAGCCTTTGACCTCTTTAATTCTTCTCACCCAAATACAAAAATTAATTACAAAATTTCATGTCGTTTTGGAGGTCTTGACCTTTCTTTTACTGTAGTCATTCTATTGTAGCAGACACAACTGATTGTCCCACTAGTATCCTTTTCCTTATCCCTCCTTGATAACAGAAATCTGATACATAAAGAAGCTCAGCCCCTTTTCAAAGAAGGGTGACCCATGTCCAAATTTGACAGTAGATCTTAGTTAATCTAAGCTCGTGTGGTAGTTCTGTTCTGTCTCTTCTGGAAGTGTTGGACATATAACCCAATTCTGGCTAAAGAGAAGTTTGTGGATTCAAAAAGCATTTTCCTCACTCATTACAAAGTGTCCCATTGCCTATAGATATTGATGTTTTGTGATTTTAAATATGAAAGTACTATAATCATCTGGAACCAAGGGACGAGCCAGTGTCTCAAAAATGAAGTTAATGGAGTAAAGCTATAAATGGAGATGGAAAAATCTCAGCTCTTGATGTCAAAATTTTCCTCCTCTGAACCATTTTGAAAGTGATTTGAGATCTTATAGGGCCTTATCACACCTTGAACTGTATTATGGTTTTCTCTGTAACTCTCCCCTTATCAGATTGTAAACTATTTGAAGACAGTATCTGAATGTATTGACTTCTGCATACCTTTTGGTATACAGCACAATGCAATGTCTCACACATAGTGGATTTTCATGCTTGTTTATTAAATAAATAAGTTTTCCTCT
>PISX010027494.1:0-22945 GCA_004024625.1 Mellivora capensis | reverse complement strand
ATTTTTGTGTTTCCTTCAGTCTTCTAGGTCAGAGTGATTTATGCATAGTATTGGTTTTTCTCTTGCTCCCACTGTCATCTTCTGTCTTAATGGCATGCTTATGAGGATGAATGTTATTATTAGTCTCACTTGCTTACATAGTATGGAGCCATAATAATCTCAATGGAAGAAGGGGAACAGAATGATTCAATTATAATGGCTTTAGTGTAAGAAACTCATGGATCATACTATTTATATCTTTTTTTTTGTTTTAACATTTGACTTTTAAAACTTTTTAAACCAAACTATGAAACAAGTTAATGAAACTTCCTTTCTGCACTTTTCAATGATTTTTGAAGTATGTAGTTCTTACACAGATATACTTGTCATACAAAGAATATTAGAGTTAGGGGTGCCTGGGTGGGTCAGTGGGTTAAGCCTCTGCCTTCAGTTTGGGGCATGATCTCAGGGTCCTGGGATCGAGCCCCACATCGAGCTCTCTGCTCAATGGAGAGCCTGCTGCCCCCTCTCTCTGCTTGCCTCTCTGCCTACTTGTGATCTCTCTCTCTCTCTGTCAAGTAAACAAAATCTTAAAAAAAAAAGAAAAAGAAAAAAAAAGAATATTAGAGTTAGATTAGGATCCTAGCCAGATTCCCCAAATTTATGTCCTGGATTATTTAAGTAAATAAACCCAAACTGAAAATCTCAATATTTCAGCATAAAGAAGACATTGAAAATATGTGGTTCTTCATTGTGATAAAAAATTATAATAGAATTTTAGAAGAGTCCTCTTTGAAAATAAAATATTTTTCAGTATAAAATTTGTCTATTGTTTCTCAACACAAAAAATCAAGATGTATATCACTTTGGTCTTTTAATTACCTTGTGAATATCTTGAAGTACTCTGAGTTAGTGGGTATTTCTGAAAGTATTCATAAATTTAAGTTCCTTCTTCATTTTGAAATGATCCAGATTCAACTGTAAATAAAAGGATTTCTACCCCGCATTTTCAGCTTATCAAGAAATTAACATGTTTTGCTTCCATCACATAGAACTCTTGGCCAGTGAGTTTGTTTCCAATTTTAATAGCACTATTATTTTTCCACTTGGAAAGATGTGAGCACAGTGAAAATATTCTTGTAGTAATCAAACTGTCAGCGTGTTTATCTGCTGATGAGATTAGACTACCTTTGATACCTGAATCTGACTCTGTTTACTGGCCTAAATTATTGCAGTTGCTATATTGCTATAGGAAAAGGTACATTTTTTACTTGCCACAATGGCCCCATCTCAATACATGGAAGCTAACTTAATGTATCTAATTTCAAGGAACCATAGAGACATTCTTCACACTCTGTACAGTGATGTATGGTTCTTCTTGTGCTATGGAGAGGCTCCAGACAGCCAAAGGTAAATTGTTTTGCATGAATATTAAATTTCTGGTTATAACAGATTTTAACTCCCAGTACTTTGTAGTAATTCAAAACGTTGGCTAGATAAATGTAGACACATTTAACTTTTTAGGGATAGGATTTTTAATGGCTTTTCATGGGGACTTTCTAAACAAATACATAAAGCTTGTGAATTGAGTGTCACAAATAAAACTATAATCCTCTCAGGAGACACTACACATAATAATTTCTTTGATAACTAACTCAAGAATCCAAACTTTTAGAGTGTTAATTCGCAGGTGGAGATGTGACATTGGGTATTACCTGTTTCACAGACAATCATTAACCTACTTGTCTTAGAAGTCAATCAACTTCCTTGTTGACTATACACAAAGTTAAACCAATCAATAGTCCTTAATGGTTAGTTCTTCTGCAGATTGATGCAGATGTTTTCCAAGGGAATGGCTGAACAAAAGGAAATTTCTTTAAAAGGCTTATTCTTCTTTGCAACCTTGTATAGCTCTGGCCAGTGAAAAACACTGGGATACAGGTGATGCAGTATTATATACTCTTGGCAAGAGTAAGCAATCAATAAGTATTATCTATTATTATCACTACTACTAATAGTATATTATTACCAGAAAGAGATCAGATGAAAAAAGACGCATATTTAAAAAATATCAGGGATGCCTAGCTGATTCAGTCAGTAAAGCATGCACCTCATGATCTTGGGGTTGTGAACTTAAGCCCCATGTAGGACACAGAGGTTACTGTAAAAAAAAAGAAAAGAAAGAGAAAAAATACAAATGATATACCCTTTGGGTAAATTTTAAATTATGATGAGAGAACAATTTCACTTTATGTCTTGGCTGACAGAGTTCCTTTAGAAGTTTCAGGACATGGAAAGGAGATGAATCTAAAGAAGATCCATGCTTTTAATGTGTGTATTATGTAAAGCATTATAATGTTAACATATTATCATTATTTTAACTTAAACTATAAGGTAAAATGAAAACCACAATGTCTGCCTGAATGAGATTTAGGATGTGGTCATAATGTAAAGTGAAAAGTTTCTGATCTTCTCCTGCTTGTGTCTGTAACTCTGTCCTAATTCTTAGCACATTCGCACCTTGAAACCAGTCCTGGCTTCCACATCTGTGGGTAAGTATCAGGCTCCCAGTGCTAGGTTGAGGTTTAGGGTATAAATTTGTGTTCGACTTAAGAAACAGTGTCTAATGAATCAATTTAGAGAAGTCAGAAGACAGAAGAGTAACTACACTGACCACCTATTCTGGCAGGGATGAGGGAATTTTTGATCATTTTATTTTCTCTAGATTACTCTGCCTACTGTGTGCACTTAAAGGCCCACTCAGGTTAAACTATTTGCATTTTTATTCTTTTGTGTGATCTTGAGTTTATAAGCCTACTTCATATGTAATTTTCACAGTGTAAGGAGTACAGTTAAATGCTTAGTCTTCATTTGTACTTCCTATATGTAAACTAGATCTTGAAATTTAATCTAATTTTGTACATTTAAAAAATCTTACCTCTATTGTGAAATACGTAGCAGTACAAGCTTTAGGGGACTTTTCATGGATGGTTATAACACTATAAAAGTTTAATTTTCAAAGGAGTTTTATCTTCCATGGGACTGCATATACCTTAATAGCTTAGAAGATTATTAATGCTGTAAGTGCAATGTTCAATAACTAATGTCTTGGTATGGTCTCATAGTTAGCCCCTAGGGAAGATTTGGGGGAGGGATAGGAGAAAGTTGAAAAAATAAGCACTAACTGAAAGGGATCTGGATGTTTTCTTGTTCATCCTTCAACTGGGATATTAAATAATTAAGATCACTATTAAGAGAACAGTGAACTATAAGCTTACCACAGACAAATTTTGGGTGTAGTGAACTCAATATGTTGACAAGTAGGGGATACAATATTCACTCTAATGTTAGAGAAAATCAGGTCTAGGATTCTCTATTCATTTCTTCCTAAATCAATTGAATGAGCTATGTGAATTCATTAAGAGATGTATTTCACATAACACTGTAATTGTTTCTTCTTCCTACATGTTTCTGCTCTATACCCAAGTCTAAATAGTAGAAATAGCAGGAGTCTAAGCAAACTGTAGTAAAAAATGTGCTTTGAGAAAATCAATGGACTGCTCTGACTGGTCAGTTCAATCAAAATAGCCTGTATATATTGGAATAGACTAACATAATTGTAAAGAGACTGATAGTCTGGGAAGCATAACTGCCAAACATGCTGTAACTATTTTTAATTTTGAATTTCTTGAAAGGGAAGAGAAGAGAAAATTTGGTGATAGCTTCATCCCTTAATCAGGAACCAAAATATGATGTTTTAGCCAGTAATTAAACTCATGAGTCATTTGACCTTTTACAAAGCTCCTTATATTTAATTTTGTTTTTCTTCTTTTTAATAATCATATTTCTTTATATGCCATTTAATTCAAAGGAGGTCTTGTCAGTGGGAGATAACAATTAAATCATTGCTAGTTAATTTTCATTTAATTCAATTTTAAAGATCAATATACAAACATTTTGATAGCTCAACCTAAATCTGATAAATTCCCATTGTGACAATTAAATATCCAAATAATCATGTGAATTGTATCAAATTCAAATTTACTATAGTTTGATGCTCAACTCCTTTAAGTCTTCTTGATTTCTTTCTCCACAACTGACAACTGTTTGGTTTCTGAATTACTAGCCATGTTCCAAAAATTAATTCCTTTTTTAGAAGAAGAAAACAGTTCAAGTTTTGAGTTTCAATGTTAGTTTTAGGAGCAGAATCAAGCTATGCTTCATGATACATTATGCATATCATTAAATAAAATACATTTTTAAATATTTCTCTATAAAATTTGGGCATTACATTCATTACTACAGATAGTGAGATGATAAAATGGTATATTGTGTTCATCCAAAATAATAGTGACACAACACAGTTTTTTCAAAAACCCCTTTGCCTGTTGCAGAGCTAACAGTCAATTTAGTAAATGGGATAGATACCTATCACTGATTTTTCTCATATCATTCTCTTTCACCTTTGAAACACAGAACACAAGCACAGAACAAGGTATTTTCCACTACTGAATCAGAAATATGAAAATCTGTAACTTGTTGCACAAATAAAAAGAGCACACCCAAGGAGAATGAATGATTATTATGAAATTGTCTCTGTTGAAGTCCCTCATTCAACTCCTTGGAATAATGAATATGTTACATCAAAATAACTAAAATCATGTGAATTAGGGGATTAGTGTGATATGAAGATATTGGTAAAGACCATGCTATGCCTTTACCAAATCATTACATTTTACTTCTAGACAGAGACCATGTTTCCCACATTTGCATCTAGGTAGAGCCATAAGACAAATTCTAATCTATAGAATATGGACAGAAGTGATCTCCATTTCACCTTTCATTATTCTTCAGATGTCTGAAAGAAAAGAATCCAGTGACTCTGAGATCTTTGGATGGTGAAAACCCTTTGAAGCTTGATCTCTAAATCACTTTATGAAAATCCAGATAGTTTAATGTATGATTCTTATGACTATTACCAGAACCACAGAATCTGTTCCTCCCAATGTCATTCCTTAAAAGTAGTTTATAGCTAATTAGGAGATTTAATTAATTGAAAAACAAAGACAAATCCCCATATACACTTACACAAAACAAGAAATTAATATCACATGCTCATGTATTTTTGGAAATTCTAGAACAACTGAAATCTTTAGATAACCATTTGTTGTACTACAGCCATTGATTAAGAGATATATAATAGTCTTCCTTTTATTATTCATATATGGCTTAATGTTGGAAGTTATTTCATATGCACAGCATTCAGACATCACAAATTTTCATTCCCCAACTTGTTCAATACTTGCTTTATTAAATGTCTGATTTTTGTTTTTGAGTTTGACACCCAGGTCACAGAACTATAATTAGGAAAGCACAATTGGTACTCTACCCTATTTCAGCCAAATTTAGACAATACAAACATGAAAATAATAATTTCAAAGAGTTAGTACTACTTAGTAAGAATGATTAGTTAAAATAGGAAGTTAGTAGATGGCATTCATGGTTAATAGTATCCATCTGTGAGCCACACCATAAATAACAGAGTCAATTTGAGGGTACATTTAGTGCTTATAATAAATATTAAAATAGATTGTTATACCTCTGTTGACCCATGTTCTCTTTTTTTGAGTGTATTGCATGCTAGTTTCTTAAACCTAATCTGAGTAGAATATATGCTTTTTTCCTTAGAGCAGAAATGAACAAACTATTCTAAGATTTGTGGGATCAAAGAAACTCTTTTCATAACCTCTGTTGGCCTAAATTTGTCCTCTTCCCTAAGGGACTAGGAAATAAAAACAATTTCCAATAAACTACTTTTTGTGGGAAGATGTATAGCAAGATAAAAAGGTTGACATAGATATATAAATAAATGATTCAGTGTATAACATTCTAGCATCCAGATGAAGTATTCTAGATTCTGAAATACATAATTGTGAGTATACTATGGGAGTTAAATGCTTTAGATTTAAAGCTAGACTACATAGGTTTAAGACTCATCTTCTTTGCAACATGGACAAGCAAGTTAAATTCCCTGAAGCCAAATTACTCCTTCTTACCTCACTTAGAAAGTTGGGATAACAGCAATTTTATTACCTACCCATGAGTTCAGTTAGGGAATAGAAATATGCTTTTTAAGGCATTTAGAACAGATTATTTAAATATAATTAGCATCATATTGGTTTGACTGATTTAATATCTGTGAATTTTTTCTACTTCTATTTAAATAGAAGTGTTGACTTTTATGGACTTTGTAGTATTTTCTAACACAGTGTGATAAGAATTAATGCTAAATTTAAATGCATTTTATATATATATTTATATGCATATAAATATATATATATATATAAACACAGTGTGATAAGAATTAATGCTAACTTTTAAATGCACTTTATATATATATATTTATATATATTTATATTTATATATAATGCATTAACACGTAACTAATGTAGTGCAAACTGGCAGGAAAATATAATTTGAGCCATTATCCAAGTGAGAAAAGCCTGGAGACTATGGAATCTATAAGCACATGTATACTCATAATAGAGATGCAGATCTATTTTTATTCTCTGATGATCTAAGCTTTATCTGCTGTCACTAAAATTCACTTGATTTTTTTCTCCTGCCATAAAATCCACTATGAGTGATGAAAGGTGAAGGGTACCCAGGTGAATTGCCAGAGGCCTCCTTCAGATTTCCAGAATATCTTGAACTTGTGATAAATCCAGACACATCAACATTGTCTTGTTTTCAGCTAGAGAGTATCACCACAACTATAACAAAACCCATGATTAAATGTGCATGCTGGTGGGTAACTTTTTTAAAAGTTTGGGAGGCTTGGACATATGCTCTCAGGCAAATAAAAAAAAAAGTAAAAGAAGCAATTAAAACAAGCCACAATTACTCATCAGATTTAAAGAAAATTAAAAATATTTACTAAGGAATATATATATAATATATTATAATATATATTATAATATATAATTCCATATATATATAATATATTATAATATATATTATAATATATAATTCCATATATATATATATATATGAATGGTATTTTATTTATTTATCTTTTGGCTAGAAATTCTTTTTTAAAAATCTTTTTTGGGGGCACCTGGGTAGCTCAGTTGGTTGACTGGCTATCTTCAGCTCCGGTAATGATTCCCGGGCCCTGGGATCAAGCCCCCTATCCAGCTCCCTACTCAGAAGAGAGCCTGCTTTTCTCTCTCCCCCTATGCCTGCTGCTCTGGTTACTTGTGCGCACTCTCTCTCTCTCTCTCTGTCAAATAAATAAACAAAATCTTAAAAAAAAAAGAAAAGAAAAAATAAAAATCCTTTTTGATAACCTATTGTTATTTGTAAATGCATTAAAGTCATTAATTTTACATGTAAAATCACACATTTTGAACTTTGAAGTTTTACTTTCAGTGGAGCACCAATTCTATAGTACAAGAAGAAAAATAGTCTCTCCTTTTAAAAATAAATATGGGTCACTGCTCATTTCATGATTTCAAGGAGTGATTTCTATTTTCTTCCCACAAATATGAGATTTACATTTGAATAACAGCATGAAAAGATGTCCTGGGTTAATCTAAGTTACTTATTATGTAGAAAGAAAATATTGGGTATTAGGAATAAAAATATTAATATATTTGAGTGTGTGTGTGTTTAAATTCATTTTACTTCTAGTTTGACAAAAATTATTTCCATATATTCCCCCTTCATCTCTCTTTCTTAATCTAATTTTTCCTTATCTTTGTGGTTCCACCATAAAAAGGTATATAATTTGGGCATATTCAGTACAAATATTTGGTGGCATATGTACTACTATGAATTCAGCACAGGTATATGTGAATGCACCGAAATGTTTTCCCTATATGTCTGCAAAAGATATTTGCAATTGCCCTGTTAGGAAGTCTAGAAAATCACAGTGAAACAAATATACACCAAGAGGGGATTAGATCTGACTGAGTGTCCTTATAAGCAGATGGGGTACATTATTTCCTAAAACACTGAGATAAGGGTGAAGGGGTAAGTAAGAAATCAAGCTAAAATACATTATATGTTAATAAAAAGAAAGAAAGAAAGAAAAAGTAAGCAAGCTACAATATCCATTTAATCTGAAAGACTCTCTTTCATAAGGACACACATTATTATATAGTCAAATATATAAGGTATATATGTAGTCAAATATATAGTCAAATATATAAGGATAGAATGTTTGTTTCTTTTATTCAGTGAGTTTGTGTGAGTTAGGATATAAGTTATAAACTACCCCAATATCTAAGTCACTTAAGATAACAAAAGTTTCTTTCTCACTTCTGCATGACCTGCTATTGGTCTTAGTGACTCTTCCAGGGCACTGCTTTCAAGACTTGCTTTCATGATGACTAAGAAAGAAGACAAGTCTGTGGAGTTAAGCACCAGCTTTGAAATATCCTTTCATAAGTAATATATACCACTTCTTTCCTTATACAAGTTGCACCAAAAGTCTTTCTTATTAAAGCAACAGTTTGAAAAGATTACTGGGGCACCTCAGGGGCTCAGGTGGTTGGGTGTCAACTGAAATCATGATTTCAGAGTCGTAAGATCAAGCCCTTCCTGGGGCCCTGGGCTGGGCATGGAGCATTCTTAAAGTTCTCTCTCTCTCTCTTCCTCTGGTAATAAAAATATTACTTTGTAGAAGTCTAACTTCTATATATAATTTTCCATGTGGATTTATTCATTTTATATCTTTGAACTGGCATTAAAAATCTGTTCTTCTGTTTCTCGACTGACAGGAGCAGGGGTCAATATAATGTATTCTTAAACATACAAACTTGCATTCTTATGGAAATGTAATCTACAGTTATTTTCATCACTTTCTTCCCAGTGTCAAGCTATGATAGTCTCAGTTCTGCCTCTTGGTGCTGAAACACCTAATCCCATGTTTCTTTTCATTCCCTATTGATTGAATTTCTCTCACAATTGATGCATTTGACCATTCCTTCTTCCCAAATGTTTCCCTTCTCTTGACTTCTGTGACCCTGGCATTTCTGATTTTTCTTCCTCCTCCTCAGTCTCTCTGACTAATATTCTAATTAGTATTTGACCTACCCCCCTCCAAATTACTCTAAGTCACATTCTCTTCTCATTCATCATATCTTCCTTCAAATAAATTTGGCTAATACTATTATGAGTTGTGTGATTTAGGAAAACCAGTGGGCAAATATGGCTACAGTGGGTCCTTCAGATTCAGAAAGAGTTGTAATGATGCTTATCTGCCAGAAAGGGAAGGGAGAATATCAATCCCAAGAAATAACAAAAAAATCAAAGTCTGAAAACTAAGGCTAATTGGTCATGCATAAAAATATTAAAATGGATCATAAGCAACATGTGAAGTCAGGTAAGATTGAATAGCAGGTATGAGTTGCAGAGTCAGATAATAATAATCATACCAGTAGTTAATGTTTATTAAGAGCTTATTCTGTGTTGGATAAGCAATTTACATGCTCAAGTTCATAGTAAATCCTGACAGTCTTTGGGTCAGTTGTGTTTTGCATTTAGGACTCTCAAATTCTAGGAAACCCATATATTGAGTATACTATATAATTGTCAGTATCTCCAAATCAAACACGAATGTTCACAGTATGTGTGATAAATAAGGCCTACAAATAGCATTTCTACAGATCAAGTCAAATTTTGCCATCACTAATTTTGCAACAAACTTATTAGAAACAACAAAACAGAACTAAAACTTTTAGTTTTTGGAAGTTTGTGAATTTCAAAATCATAGAAAAAGGTACTCTGTGCCTAAATAATTTCATTCAGTCAGCATAAATTCATTATATTACTATTATTATTCACATTTATAGTTTGGAAAAATGAGATGCAAAATAAATAAATAATCCAAAAATACATAAATAGTATATGATCAACTACTAGTTGAACCCAAGCCTCTTTGACAGTCCATTTATTTCATGATCTCCTCACTGTAGTGCCTCATTAGAATAATCTGAGAATCAGCAGTGTTCTTTGAAGCAAATCTCATCAAACTATGTTGAAAAAGGTCTAAGTGCACACATTCTAATAATATTTATACTCCTATAACCCCTAAAACCTATCTCGAGTTTGCATCTCTCTGGATGCCTCTAGACCAGTATTATTTTCTTAAGATTTTATTTACTTGAGACAGAGCAAGCACAAGCTGTTGGGGAGGCAGGGAGCCCCAGGCAGGTCTCAACCCCATGACCCAAGCAGAAGGCAGATGCTTAACCAACTGAGCCACCCAGGATCCCCTAGACCAGTATTGTTAACTACCTAGGTAAATGTCCATCCTCATGACCCCTTAGTATCCTCTAAGCCTATATGTTCAAAACCCTACCAAAACTTTTGCTGCCAGGTGAAAACTTCCTACTTTAGCCTGTCTCTTAGTTAATACATTTTCCATTTTTAAATTTCAGACTTCCTTTTGATTGCTTCTGCTAATAAAAATCTTATATTTTCTTGCCTAGATTATTTCAGTTAAGGGCACATCTGTTTCAAATCTTTCCCTGCTTAATTGTTGCCAAGATTATGTTTAAGCCCATTTTATTAAATTATACCATTTCTGTGCAATAATGATATCCCAGCAGCTCCCAATATCTATAAAATCATTTTCAAATTCCTTAACATGTCATGAAATGTCTTCCTAGATCTGACTCATTTTACCATTCTAATTATACTTTCTACCATTTCCATAACCTCCTTTATAATCCAGTCATTTTGAGCCTCTAATTTATTTTTGTTGCCTATGATCTTTTGTACCCAGGTATGTACCCAGGTTAACATACCTATGTATGCTAGCACACATTGTCTTGCTGCCTGGACTTTTTCCCTTCCTCTATTCCTCATAAGCCCATTTCTCAAAACCCAGGTCAAACTTTATTTCCCACGTAGTTTCATAAATTACTAAGGCAGAGATAATTGTTCTCACTTTTAGACTGGTATAGCATTTTACTCAATGTTCAAGACAATAATTATCACACTTCATTTTATTCAAGTGTGTTTGTCACTCACTAATTCCAGTTTCTACATGAGAGATCAGTTTAAAAAAAAAAAAAGCTTTCCATAACCTTTACTCGTATGTTTCTCATTGTTAAATATATGGTGAATATTTGTTGAATAGATGAATCGGAATTCAATTTAACATGTTGTAAAA
Organism: Mellivora capensis; assembly: GCA_004024625.1. Taxonomy (NCBI): domain Eukaryota; kingdom Metazoa; phylum Chordata; class Mammalia; order Carnivora; family Mustelidae; genus Mellivora; species Mellivora capensis. The sequence continues at coordinate 11,784 of PISX010027494.1, read as the reverse complement.
CACAACAGTAATAAGCCACATTTTACTGTTAGTCATCTCTGTTCATTAAAAAATCAGCAAATAAAAATAAAAAAGCAGGAGTTAACCCCGGTAGGTTTGGGACCATTGTGACCTACACAAATCTTAGAATTCACAGGGAAGTGATCCTCTCTACCTGCCTGTTCTTGTTCTTGTTGCTATTTTTCTCAACATGAGAACTGCCTAAAGGGTAATGGATAGTTCAACACCGAATCATCCAGTTATGAAGGCCTGCATAAAATGAAATATTTTCAAAATAAATTTGTAAAGCTGAAAGTGGTAGATTTGCTATTAGTAATCCAAAGCAAGTCATTTAAGTGCTTTTTGGGTAAAAAGAATGACAAAAATTTAAAGTTATGTCAACTAGCTTCATGAAAATTTAAAATGAGACATTCTACTTCTGCTATCACACCATGAAGAAAGTGATACTTCCGTACTATTTCAGGGTCATTTTCATCTTCTGTTAGTCAATCTTCTATCACCATTTAAAATGAAGCCACCAGCATAGCTTAAAGAGTATAACTTCTAAAATTGGGCAGGAAATAAAAGAAAATAAAGTAACATTAGATATTTAATTTTGTTTATTAAAACCTCAATTGGGAATGGTTACTACAATTAAAAATTATTCAAGACTTGAACTTCTATCTTGGAAAAATGGTTATTCTGTTACATAAATAAGGATGGAATTACATTTTAAGGAGATTAATGGATTTAGTATAAACAACATGAAGGCTGTTATCACATAACTTTTTTATTAAAAATAACAACTCCTTCAAAAGTGAACAGTGTGACATATAAAACCACAAATTACTATATGTACTGAATGACATTAAGTGTTCATGATTTTATTAAGGGAAACATCTATGTGAAAAGAAATTGGAAGTTAGCCTGAAAAGACAGGGAAGACCAGCAGACCATGCTTCAAGTCTAACCCCAAATAAAGGAGAGAGGTAGAGAAGGTTGAGTGAAAGTGTCCTAGACTGATGAATAAGTTGAGAAAGGTTCAATAGGGCTTTTTGGAGTCCATTACCTAAAGCCAGCCATCAGAGAATTAGGTCTTCCAGAATGAGCATGCCTTAATATTAACCACTGCACTTAGTCATTGAGTGGGAGCTACCTATACTTTCCATATTTGAAGGACTGTGAGGTGCATTCTTATGGACACTGAAATATCTTTCTTAAGTTTCTTTGAGAGGCAATACCATGTGCTGCAACAACAGGAGAACTGGTAGATGTTAGATGTTCTGAATTCTACATTGCTAAGTTTGTCACCTAGGAGAGATCAGTTTCTTTATAAAAGGTTTAAACTAGAAATTATTTTAAGCCATCCACAGATCATAAAATATGTAACTTCTCTGCTCAGTTAACAGGACAATATCTGGCCAAAGAAAAGTTAAATTTGGATGTTTTCATTTAGAATCATCCTTTTATAAGTTTGTGTTTTCTAGTAGATGCTCCAGGATGGCAGTTCATCATCATCACCCTTTCCTGATCTCCTTTTCCTCCTTCTCTTCCTCTACTGTAGAGACTATAGATACCAGTGCTCTCTATCAGTCTGCTTACAAGTAGGAAAGCTACATGATAAAGTTCTGGAAAATGAAATGTAAAAGGATATATTTTTTAAGAGAGTCAGGGCTCATTTCATTTTCCAATAAAAAGAAAAAGAGGTGCTTCAACACCACCACTTCCTCTTTCTTTCTGCCTTGAATGTGGAAGGTATATCTCAAATTATAATTGCTAACTTGTAACCATGGCACAAGTATTTTAACAAAAGTCACCATGCAAAGGATAGTACAATGAAAGAGCACTGAGCAGCCTGAAATATATCCAAATATGTTGTGTTCATAGTATCAAATATTTCCTCCTAACTGAATGAGTTCCATCAATGAAGTGATTTGACTTAGCTGCTCTCACCATAATCACTTGAAATTTTTACCGTGTTTCTTAATTGTTACGAACACAGTCAAAATTACCTTTATGGTGTCTCGTTCCTTTGGTACTAAATATGTGTATTTTAAGTACATGGCTAGCTAGTATGATACATAAACAAATGCTAGGTTATTAAAGAACAACAAAGAGTTAACCTTTGTATTTTTACAGGACCTTTGGGAGAATCAGTATCTTACTTCTAAAACAATTTTTAAAAGGAGGCATCATTTTAAAAAATCCTTCATCTCCCATGAGGATGGCAGTTATAAACTCTGCATTTACTAAAGGGTTATACTAGAACCAATAAATATTTATCAGATTTCTGAGACTTCTATATTCAAAATAGTTTCCTTACAGGAGTTTTGTTTGGGTCGAGTATGTTGAGTCAGAAATATATTTTGAGGGGATTGGAAATGGAAGCAAAAAAAAAAAAATCCAGAAGTTGTAGGTGTTATGTTGGAAGGGTTTTATTTCTGACGAAAATGACTTCTTTTATTTTTAACTCCAATTTAGGATATTTTTACTTAAAAATTTTAAGACTAACAAAGGACCAATTTACACCATCTGCTTCAATTTCACTCTGATGTAGATTTTCTATCCATTTTTTTCTCTTTAAATAGACATTATGTTTGGCACCTTGTGCTTTAGTACATGTCTTTGAGTAAAAAATGTAGTTTGTCCGACTTCCTGCCAAACCAATATTTATTCACAAATACCTGTTTTGTCATTTTCTCATAAAAACCATATAGCACTTTTCCCATGTGAAAAGTTGGTTACTTGGTGGTAGTATGAGGTGCCAGCTGGAGATTTTACAGTTTTTAGTATGCCAGCTGCTTTCATGATGGACAAATTGTTCCTGGCCTTTAGTTTTACTTTTCTTCTTCTTCTTTTTTTTAATGGAAATGCATTCCTCTTGCTCTAATTATGACAGGAGAGGTTATTGCCTACTATATTCTACATGTACACATTTTGATTGCTCAGTTAACAATAACAATAGCATTGCTTTGGAAACTACTGTCCTGGTAAACTGTTTGTGAAACAAAGTTCAGCCAAACACTAACATGCATTGCTTTGTAAGATATCTTTCAAATATCTTAGAAGAGTTCATTGGAAGTTCCTGTTAAGATGGCACACATAAAGACAAACATGAAATAGTTGCTGGAAGGGTACACTAAATTTTCTACTATTCGAATAATTGCTGTAAGGACTGACTAGGATATTTTACTCCAAGGTATATTTCATGTGGCATTACTGCTGTGCTGCCTGTCCCTGCTGTTGCTTTAGGAAAGTTAGTCTCAGAACTGCCTATCCTGACTCAGCTTTGTCAGGGACGACTTTACAAGGGATGGGAAATCATACATTTATTTCTCTAAGTTATTTGACTATATTTCTGAAAGAAAAGTTAAAATATGAGTGGTAAGCAAGAAGAATCCCAGTATACTGAAAATGTATTGTTTTTTCTTGGCTATTTGTAAGACTCCTTCATTTAGGGGAGAAGAATGCCTCTGTTTATGTTATTCTCTTCATAGATCATGTTTCACCCTATGTGACACTTGGAACACAAACTAATTTCAGCACTGATTAAATAGAAAATTCTTAGTCTTAAAACTCACCATATAATACTCATTACCTAAAAGAGGCTTAAACTTTATCTATTAACAGTAATATTTCTATTCACTCCCAAGTTGAACTAGGAAAAAAAAAACCTAAGTCATAGTGTATACATAGCCTAAGAGCTTGGAGATAAAGATATTTTGATTAGCAAATGGATGTTTCTACAATCTTGTATGATAGGAATAAGAAGCACACAAAAAATGTTGTCTACTTTTGTTAAAATGTGATTATCAAATTTCCCTCTTCCTAACATAACCCTACCTAATTGATGTTTAAAAGGAACTGAAGAACACCTTTTTTTCCCCCAAAGTGCATATTTTGGCCAAAGAATTAACTAATGAATTCATTTACATAAAACTCACTAACTCATTCACTCGCTCAAAATTATACTAAGTAATCTGCTGTGCACACAAATGATGTACCTATCACCAAATTAGTGTTACAGTTTTATTCTAATTGGAATATATATGTATATATATATATATCACCTTTTCTTTATCCATTAATCAGTCAGTGGACATTTGGGTTCTTTCCATAATTTATCTATTGTTGATAATGCTGCTATAAACATCAGGGTGCGTGCCTCTTCAAATCAATATTTTTGTATCTTTTGGGTAAATGTCTAGCAGTGAAATTGTTGGGTCATAGGGTAGTTTATATTTAACTTTTTGAGGAATCTCCATACTTTTTTCCACAGTGATTGTACCAGTTCGCACTCCCATCAATAGTGCATGAGGGTTCCTTCCATAGCCTCCCCAACATCTGTTGTTTCTTGTGTTGTTGATTTTTGCCCTTCTGGTAAGTGTGAGGTGAAATCTCATTGTGGTTTTGATTTGTATTTTCCTCATGATCAGTGATGCTGAACATCTTTTCATGTGTCTTCTTTGGAGAAATGTCTGTTTATGTCTTTTGCCCATTTTTAATTGATTATTCATTTTTTGTGTGTGTTCAGTTTTATAAGTTCTTCATATATTTTGGATCCTAACCCTATATCAGATAAGTCATTTGCAAATATCTTTTCACATTCTGTAGGCTGCCTTTTAGTTTTGTTGATTGTTTCCTTTGCTGTGCATAATATTTTTATCTTAATGAAATCCCAATAGTTTATTTTTGCATTTGTTTCCCTTGCCTCAGGAGACATAGCTAAAAATAAGATGCTATGGTCTACATCAAATAGATTACTGCCTGTGTTCTCCTCTAGGATCTTCACGGTTTCAGGTTTCACATTTAGGTCTTTTGTTCATTTTTAGTTTATTTTTTATATTGTGTAAGAATGGTCCAGTTTCTTTTTTTCTTTCTTTTTTTTTTAAGATTTATTTATTTATTTTAGGTGTGGGGTGGGGGCGGGCAAGAAGAGGGAGAGAGAAAGGGAGAGAAAGAGTCTCCAGCAGACTCCCTGCTCAAAGAGAGAGAAAGGGAGAGAAAGACTCTCCAGCAGACTCCCTGCTCAAAGAGGAGCTTAGTGAGGCACTTGATCCCGTGACTCTGAGATAATGACCTGAACCAAAATCAAAAGTCAGATGCACAACCAACTGTGTTACCCAGGCACCTCTCCAGTTTCATTCTTTTGCATGTTGCTGACCACTTTTTCCCAGTACCATTTGTTGAAGAGACTTCTTCCCATTGGATATTCTTTCCTACTTTGTCAAAGATTAATAGATCATATAGTTGTGGGTTTAGTTCATTCTATTCTATTGATCTATGTATCTATTTTTGTGCCAATAGCATATAGTTTTGATCACTACAGCTTTGTAACATAACATGAAGTCCAGAATTGTGATACCTCCAGCTTTGCTTTACTTTTTCAAAGTTGCTTTGAATATTTAAGGTCTTTGTGATTTTGTAGAAATTTTTGTGTTGTTTGTTCTAGCTTTGTGAAAAATGGTGGTGGTATTTTGGTCAGGATTGCATTAAATGTGTAGACAGATTTGAATAATATACACATCTAATAATATTTGTTCTCCTGACCCATGAGTATGGATGTTTTTCCATTTTTTTGTATCATCTTCAATTTCTTTCATCAGCATTTTGTAGTTTTCAGAGTACGGATGTTTCACATCTTTGGTTAGGTTTATTCCTAGGTGTCTTATGGTTTTTGGTATAATTATAAATGGAATCTATTCCTTAATTTCTCTTTCTGCTGTTTCTTTATTGGTGTATAGGAATGAAACAGATTTCTGTACATTGATTTTGTATCCTGTGACTTTACTGAATTTGTGTATCAGTTCTAGCAGTTTTTTGGTGGAGTCTTTTGGGTTTTCTCTGTTGAGTACCATATCATCTGCAAATAGTGGAAGTGTTACTTCTTCCTTGCTGATCTGGATGCCTTTTATTTCTTTGTGTTGTCTCATTGCTGTGGTTAGGACTTCCAGTACTATGTTAAATGACAGAGGTGAGAGTGGACATCCCCATCTTGTTCCTGCCTGTACAGGAAAAGCTCTCAGTTTTCCCCAATGAGGTTGCCATTAACTGTGGATTTTTCATATATAACCTTTATTATATTAAGGCATATTCCTTCTAAACCTACTTTGTTGAGAGTTTTTATCATGAACGGGTGTTGTACTTTGTCAAAAGACTTTTCTGCATTTATTGACATGATCATATGATTCTTTTATTAATGTGTGTACATGATTGATTTGCAAATATTGAACCACTCTTGCAACTCAGGAATAAATCCCACTTGATCGTGATAATTTTTTTTTCAAGTGTCATTGGATTTGGTTTGCTAGTATTTTGTTGAGAATTTTTGCATCATATTCATCAGGGCTATTGGCATATGGTGCTCTTTTTTAGTGGTACCTTTATTTGGTTTTGGATCAGGGTAATGCTGGTCTCATAGAATGTACTTGGAAGTTTTCCTTCCTTTTCCATTTTTTGGAATAGTTTGAGAAGAATAGGTATTGACTCTTCTATAGGGGATGGTAGAATCTGCCTGCAAAGCCTCTGGACTTTTGTTTGTTGGGCTTTTGTGATTACTGGTTCAATTTCTTTTCTGGTTATCAATCTCTTCAAGTTTCCTATTTCTTCCTGTTTCAGTTTTGGTAATTTACATGTTTCTATGATTTTATCCATTTCTTTTTGGACAACTATCCAAGTTGTTCAATTTGTTGGCATACAGTTTTTCATAATATTCTCTCGTAATTATTTTTATTTCTGTGGTGTTGGTTGTTATTTCTCCACTCTCATTTGTGATTTTATTTCATTCGGTCCTTCTCTTTTCTTTTTGATAAGTCTAGTTAGACATTTATCTAAATCAATTGGTTTAGTTATATAAATTGTTCTGATAGAGAAGAGTTTTTGAGAGAGATACAAATCAATTTCAAAGAAACTTTACATATATGATTTGCATATACATGTTTAAAATAAATTTTCACCAAAATAACATATGTATATGGTGTAGAACAAAATTGCACAGAGGATCTATGGCAAAAAATGTTTTCACAACCCTGCTTTTCCTACCTGTGCCCCAGTATTTTGAGGCAAATTTTTGGTATTTTTTTAAATTTTAGCTCTTCTGATAATTGCCTGCATAACTCTTAAAAGTATACCTAGCCTTTCCTTACTGATGTATTGAATTTGGACAATATGTGTTCATGCCCTGATATATATATATATATATATATATATATATATATACATACATATATATAATTTTTAGTTTTCTTAGCTTTCATAATTACATTAAGATTTTTCTGTTTATTAAGATAGTAAGTTTAATTAGTGTAATGAAAATGCTTTGTCTTGTTTCACATATTTTTGAGAATATTTTTTTGAGTCCTCATTTTATAAGAAAATATGGTAGAAACCCTATTCTTTCCTCTACCATTCCTGACAATTTTAGGTCTCCCCTTCTGTTTATATTCTGTCTTTTAATTAAGACTTTTTGGCTTTGTCCTTAGATTGATTTTTATCAGAAAACTAAAAATTATGACTATCCCAATACTGTTAAATTTGGGGCTAAGTGTTTCATTAGGGTTATATTTCCTTCTTACCTATATACTGTCTTAAACCTGAGCTACACTAAGTCAGTATTCCTAGCATTTAAGATTGAGTGTATGCCATTTAAAGCTCCTTATTTGCTAAAAGACATGTTGTACTTTCATTAAAAAATATCTGAAGTAGCCTTATTTGTGTTGCTTGTTTTTATTTGACTTTAGTTTTTAGTTTAAGTGTGTGTGTGTGTGTGTGTGTGTGTGTGTGTTTTGCATCAATTAATTATACAACCCTCAACTCAGTCAACATTTCTGTACCCCCCAGTTTCCATTATACCTAGATCCTGCCTCATGAAGCCCTCCATTCTCCTGATAAATTATTCCTTATCCATTACTTTAAGGAGCGTTTTTTAGTGTTTATTATATAAGATAATATTTTAGTCATTTGGGTTAATATCAATAGTTGGATGTTCCCTAGCCTTTCATATGGGACTTTTTGTCTTCCTACTATTATCTGTTTTCCAAGATTTTGTGCCTTTTTATTTCTTGATTTTTGTTTCATTTTGTTGAGAATATCCAGAGGTAAGGATGGTGTACCTGAAGTAACATTTTTTAGTTCATCAATATTTGAATGTGACTTTATTCATCATAAATTGATTTGTATTCATCTTTCTAGACTCCAAATTTTCCTTCATAGACATTAAGACATTTCTCTACTGTCTTCTTGCATCAGTTGTTCTGATGGTTAATCTGATAGTACTTTATAGTGGGCTTTTCTCAACTTAGAAAAACTTGAGATCCTTTATTTAGGCATGGACTTCAAAAATTTTACAAGACTAAAGCTTTTACCCCTTCTTTGCTTTTGAAACTGTTGGGGGTGCCTGGGTGGCTCAGTTGGTTAAACATCTGACTTCAGCTCAGATCATGGTCTCAGAGTGCTAGGATTAAACCCTGCCTCAAGCCCCTCTTATTGAGCCCCCCATTGAGCCCTGTCCATTGCTCCCCCATCATAGAGCTCCACATCTAAGTACTGCACTCCCACAGGGAGTCTGCTTGTCCTGCTCTCTCTCCCTCTGCCTCTCCCCCAAGCTCATGCTCTCTTTCTCTCTCACTCTCAAGTAATAAAATTTAAAACAAACAAACAACAACAACAAAAAACCCCTATTGTCTAATATTTAATTGATCATTACTTCTCTTTCATCTTTTTTTCTACTCTCTCATTCTGGAACTTATATCATATTTAAATCCCAAGCTTATTCTTATTCTCTGATTTTAATCCTTTTTAGATAAAGAAGATAACAATATCTTCTTTATGCTTTATATTCTCAAATAATCTTGGAAATAATATGAGGAATTTAAAACATATTTTCTCTAGTCTCTTTATCTGTTTCCTCAAAGGTCAGTATTTTTATTTGACTTCAATCTATTTCATGCCACCTATTCTTCAAATAAGACAGCTATTGATTTTTGTTTATACTAAAACAGTAGACCTGGTAGCAGCTACTATGCACTTCCTTTCTTGTTGCACAGTAAATCTTTGTTGTTATTTTTGTTTGCTTTGTTTTTTTCTAGGCAATTCTAGAAGGAATTAATAAATATTCCCAATGGGAAGGTTTGGTGGATTTCGTAAAGTATATTGAAGATTTAATCAGGAAAAGAGAGAGAAAAAGACTAATAGCTAGAATAGACATATTAATAAGAAATAGAATGATGCTGTGTAGAGAACAATAGTATATTAATACTTACTGGATGTAGATAGAGGTGACATAAATTTTAAGGGTGGTAATATGGGCCAGACCTGGTTATAGGGACCTTGGACTAGCTTCAGCACAGACTGGAAGGAGAGTCCAGTGGGAAAGCCCTATATCTGAAAGACCAGATGTAAATTAATATGGATCTAAACTAGAGAAGAATTATGTGATGGCAACTAGAAAAAAAATAGACAAAACATGCAGAAAAGAAAATAATTCATTAATAATTCAGAATGGACAGAGAAATGGGTCAGGGCTGATTTAGGTATGTAACTTGGGTATCTGAGTAGATGGTTCTACTACTGATGACTATAGACCATTCACAAAGAGAATTGATTTCTTTCAGAAATATCGTATATTTTTCTCAGACAGACTTTCCTGAACTACTCAGTTTCAGGTAATTTCCCAACTATTATCCTTTTCATAATAACTGGTTCTTTTATTTAAGTGAAGTTTCTTATTACAATGATCCTCATATGCATATAGTTACTTGTTTGTTCATTCTTGTTTATTTGCTCATTGTTTTTCCCTCTGGATTGAAGAGCCATGAAGAAAGGAGGGTTCTTTATTTTATTAATCAATATGTATCATGAACTCATCTCTGTTCCTGACCAATACTACTTGTTCAATAAATATTTCTTAAATGAATGAATGATAATACAGTAGACAGGAAAATAGGAAAGAAAAATTTTCCATTGGATTTGAAAAAAAACCCTGGAGATTATTGTTTATCATGAGAACTGCAGATGGATTAACAATAATGGGAAGAAATTAAGTATTACTGTGTTTTGAGTACTGTACCAATTGCTTCTCATTCATTCTCTCACTTAATCCTCAAGATGAGACTATGGAGTTGCTATTATTTCATCTTAATTCTAAACATTAGGCAAAGGAGGGCAGGTGATTTTAAGTTTTCTTAGTGAAGAGTGTTGACAATGGGATTCAACTCCATGTCATCTGTGTAAATACCATGCTTTTAATAAGCCCTGATTTTAGTAGGTAAGGGAATAAATGGGAAATAATGTGGGGAATGAGAATTATACTCTACTTTTGAGAGTTTTAAGAATAAAAGAGAGGATATTGAGGATATCCTCAATTGAGGATATTTGGAGTATTTGGATATTTGAGAATATTGAGGATGTTTGGAGAGACTACATAAGAGAACCTGGATATATTTATATATACGCTAAAACTAAGAGGCACTTCACTTCCTGTCAAAGATTTTGAAAGGAGAAAAGTCAGTTGTTGATATAAAATCTTAGAGGGTTTAATAGGCTACATAATAAGTAAAGATGGCCCTAAAATAGTCTTAGACTAAAAGAAAAAAGAATATAATGAGGGTAGACATAATAAATTTGTTATTGGGAAGGGAAACAAAGTTAAAAAAAACTTTACATTTAAGATTTCAGGGTTTTGTGGGAGAAAAGGCCTATGATAGATCTGGAGATCATGAAGGAAAAAAAACTGGTCATCACTAAACTGTTGGTCAGATATAAGGCATAGTCAGTGAAGAAGTGTGAGTAGCTGGTGGACTATCTCTTAAATTTCATAGCATTGGAAGTGGAGCTCATTCTAACCAACAAAATTATATATAGGTAAACAAAAGTACCTTTAGAAGAGTTATTAATTGCTTTTATGAGCTGTCCATGAAGTATTGTTTAGATATCACATTGCACAGAGCACCTTGAGAATGATAAGTATTAAGATACTAGAATTACTTGAAACTTTGGTCTAAAATGTGATGTTATCACCCCTAACCTGTGGGGTACACAAACAACTACAACAACAAACAGAAAAAAGAAAAGAGGATGACTCTAGCATGTGTCTAGTATATTAAAACCTTAGTAAAATGACATTTATAGAGCACTTTCTGTTAAAAATTGTTGCAAAACTGTGTTCAAAGCGTTTTAGTGGTTGATACATAAGCAAGTAGTAAATCAACTTTGTTTTTCATTTCTTTGTGCACACATTATGTGTTCTCAGCTCAGTGTAAGTTACTGTTGTGAATATATGAATAATAGTAATAATAATAATAATAATATAAAGCATGATCCTTGCCTTCAAGAGGCTACTAATGTATCTATGATGACAGAAGAAAACATATGAAATAATTATAGAATATTTGTGAGATAACTGTGAAACTGAATTACATAGAAAATAGAAGAAAAAGAAAGAAAAGGTCAGTGTCAGCTATAGCAATCAAACAAAAGCTACAATTAGGTAGATTGGACCTAATCTGGGTCATGGGAAACAAATTAGATTTAGATGAAAAGGAGGAAGGTGAATGAAAATCACAATAGCATCATACCTGAAGACAAGGCTTGAGGGTGATAAAGGGCAAGGGTCTTGGAAGGATGTAAATACTTCTGCAGGTAGCTAAAGGCAGCAGACCACAACCAAAAGCAATTGCACAAAAATCTCAGCAAATAAGAACCTGAGGAATGTAGTAGATATTTTGATGGCTTGCAAAGTTAGGAGTAGCAGACCAACCAGATGGGACTGCAGAAACCAGAGATGGGATGGATCTTTTAAAAAATAGG
>PISX010027493.1:0-22922 GCA_004024625.1 Mellivora capensis | reverse complement strand
TCTGGAGAACAGTGTGGAGGTTCCTCAAGAAGTTAAAAATAGAGCTTCCCTATGACCCTGCAATTGCGCTGCTGGGTATTTACCCCAAAGATACAGATGTGGTGAAAAGAAGGGCCATCTGTACCCCAATGTTTATAGCAGCAATGGCCATGGTCGCCAAACTGTGGAAAGAACCAAGATGCCCTTCAACAGACGAATGGATAAAGAAGATGTGGTCCATATACACTATGGAGTATTATGCCTCCATCAGAAAGGATGAATACTCGACTTTTGTAGCAACATGGACGGGACTGGAAGAGATGATGCTGAGTGAAATAAGTCAAGCAGAGAGAGTCAATTATCATATGGTTTCACTTATTTGCGGAGCATAACAAATAACACGGAGGACATGGGGAGATGGAGAGGAGAAGGGAGTTGAGGGAAACTGGGGGGGGGAGATGAACCATGAGAGACTATGGACTCTGAAAAATAACCTGAGGGTTTTGAAGGGGCGGCGGGTGGGAGGTTGGGGGAGCCTGGTGGTGGGTATTGTGGAGGGCACGCATTGCATGGAGCACTGGGTGTGGTGTAAAACTATGAATTCTGTTACGCTGAAAAGAAATTTTAAAAAAATTATAAAAAAAAAGAGTACAGAATACAGTATAGGACTGTTGAATCACTATTATTGCGCACCTGAAACTAATATAACATTGTATGTTAATTATACTGGGATTTAAAAAAATGAATAAGTACAAATTTAAAAATAAAATATCATAGTCATCATTAGTTGGTGTTTTATCTGTAGCTGCCTTTGCTTGAAGGTGATTTTTGAAGATTTAAGCAGATGGCCAAAAAAAAAGAGGGGCAGGATGAGCACCTATGTTAAAAAATAATAATAAAGGAAATTGGGAAATTAGCTTAATAGTTTGGAAAAGATTTCAATTGCTGTCCTAAAGAGCCCTTCATCAGGATTTATACTGCACCATTTTGGTGAAGGTGAAGATCTGGACCCAATGCATATATCTTATTTCTTCTCTAGTCCTTGTCTAGGAGGGACAGACAGACACTTTGAAAGCTTCCATGCATGCATGATTTAAATATATTATTTTCTGTGTAGTAGTCCCATCTTGTGCCCTCCATGGGAGTCCAGTTCAATGAGAAGGAAAACATGCTGTCTAGAAATTTCAGGAAAATACACCTCCATTACCAACCCCATTTTGTTGATTTCTGCTGATTCTCTTCCGGAACATTTCAGAATTGTTATAACGGGAGATGCTATTTTTAATTAACAATCTTAAAAACTGTTCCACTCTGATTTTTCATCTCCCATAAGGACATTAGCACAAAACCTGTTCCAAAGGCAAGTAATTTCATTTTTAAAGTTAGAAATTCACCTTACCAAAATAGACACATTCCATCATGAAAGATGTATTAACTCTTAGGGATCTTTAGTTCCATCTTAACGTACATCTAGCAAAAATGTATTTCACTTAGAAGGCAGTGGTAAAAAAGACAATGTCACGGTCTATAAATTTCCTGCCTTTATGGCCGAATAATTTTAAAGAGATAGTGGAAATAGCATCTGTCTGCCATACACGACAAAGTGGAAAACATTATAAGAACAAAGCTTTGGAAATTGCCAGGCTGAGCCACTTGGCCCCAGTGCTGTCAAGGAGACAGGACAGTGTGTGGTGAGGTTTACTATCCCCACAAGTAGGGGGTGGATATCATGATCAACTTCACACAGAAGATGGAAAACAGATCATTAATCTCTACAAAGTACTTCATTTCAGTTTACCCAAGTATGGAAGAAGACACTCATGTTTCCAAATCTGGCCCATTTTTCATAACCCAGTTGGGTTTCCACTAAATTCCTCCAGGTACATTTATTTCTCTTATCTTTGAATTCTTCATAGGTCATGGGTTCCTCAACCTGGAAGGAACTGAGAAACCACCAACCTTCATAGACCTAGGGCTTCCAAAGGAACAAAGATTTCTCTTTGGTAAGGTAACATTTGCAGGTTCTAGAGATTAGGGCACGGGCATCTTTGGGCAGTACATTAGTCAGGATTCTCCGAAGAAAAAGAATCTATAAGGATTGTCTTACGCAAGTATGGAGGCTAAGAAGTCCCATGAACTGTTGTCTGTAGGCTGGAGAACCAGGAAATCCAGCAATGTAATTCAGTCCAAGTCTGAAGGACTGAAAATCACAGGAGTCAAAGGTGTAAGGCACAGTCTAAGTCCAAAGACCTAAGAACCAAGAGTCCAATGGTATAAAGTCTGGTTCAAGTCTGAGGGCCCAAGATCCAGGAGCACGATCTGAGAGCAGGAGAAGATGGATGGTCCAGCTCAAGCAAAAAGACAAAATGAGCCCTTCCTCCTCCTTTTTATTCTATTCAGGCCTCATTGGATTGGGTGATGCCACAATGCAGCCCTATGTTGCACCTACATTGGTGAGGCCAATCTGCTTGGTTTACAGATTCAAATGTTAATCTCTTCTGGAAAAACCCCCTCACAGAAACAACCAGAAATAATGTTTTACCAGCCTTCTGGGCATCCCTGACCCCAGTCAAGTTGACAAATAAAATTAACCATCACAGAAGGTCATTGTTCTGTCTACCATGGTGATGTAAACTCTGATCTTTGTGACTCTGAAGGCCATGCTCATCCAAGGGCATGCCCCCTGCTCCTGAGGCCCACACTGGAGCTGAGCCACACACACACACACACACACACACACACACAGAATGTGTGTCTCTGGGAGTCTGCTGAGATACCAAGACCTCTCTGAGCTCCGCCATGCCTACTGGTGAGCATAGCAGCAGCAATGAGGTCAGGCCTTGGTATGGTGGCCCTGAGTCCTCTGGGTGCCCTTCAGGGGGAGGGTTTCTCTCTTGGGAGAAGGCATGGTATCAACTGGGTCCTGACATCTCTCTCAAAGGGACAATTGTAACCACTTAACTGAAGCTGCTTCAAAAAGAAATGCTTTCACAGTACACCAAGGACTTCGCTGTGGGCAATATTTTAAAAGTCATGGTATTGGAAGTGGTGATTAGTAATTTAAAATAAAGCATAATATTAATTATATTTAAAATAAAATAAAACATTAATTAAAATAAAATATTAATAAAATAGTAATTTGAAATAAAATATTAAAAAATAAAATATTTAATTAATAGTAAAATAAAATAAAAAAGAGAAGAAGAGATTGGGGGCATTTATAGAACTAACTCCTCATCTAGCATAACAGGAAGCAGATGGTGTTTAAAGTTAATAAATCATAAAATTATGGCCTAAGCATATTGGAAAAATGCAGGAAGCAACCAGAAAAAAAGATGAAAAGAGCTAAATGTTCAGAAGTTTTTGGGGAGCAGAACTCAGGGATAAGAGATTGTTGTGGGTTTGGGGGGGCTTTTTTGTTGTTTTGTTTTGTTTTTTAAATTACAATCTTTCAGAAGATTTTCATTTAAAGCCAGACCTTAAAAAAAATCCAGATCTATTCTTAGTATAGAACTAGGGAAATGTAATTGTTGGAAATGGGACAGATCATTTAAGAGCTTCTCTAGTACAATTTCAACTCGTTTGCAAAAAGAAAAATACCTTTTGCTTTTATACATAGAAACTAAAATCATATATAGATAAATACACATGTCTTTATTTCCCTGGCAATCCAAACTCAGCACAAATAAGCAATTAGGTCAAATTTTAAAGGCAGACAAAATCATATCTACTATGTTTCTACCAGTGTTTGAAGCACATTCATATAGACAAAATTAATTAGAAAAAAATCAAGTTAGTCTTTCCATACATACATACAGAGAGAGAGAGAATGCAAACACAGGCAGATTTATCTTCACTCACTGGAAAGGAGAACGAGACTAATCCTGTTCAGTACCAGATCTCGTCTCCCAGCAGGGCTGAGACCAGCGTCCTGCCTTTGGTGAAGACTCATTCTAAAGAACACGGCGTTCCTACCTTATGCAAGGCAGCAGCCTCTCTATGACTATGTCACATGAGAGGCTACAAATGCTCAGTGCTCGTAGGAAGTCTTCCTTGGAATTAGGACATGGACTGTAGCCCACAATCCATGGCGATCTATGGGGGATAGGGCTCCGATCCTATGTCTTAGCACTGTCTGCAGGAAGTGGTGAATTACCCACACTTAACGCCCAGCTTGGCTCCAAGTGGGTGGTTTCCACAACCCTCTCCCCAAGTTTGGTCATTTTCTATAATGATTCACAGAACTCAAGGAAAACTTCACCACTACTGCTGGCTTCTTACAAAAGATATTATAAAAGAGACAAACCCTCCCCAAATCCTGTCACTTAGGGTTTGTGGAGAGCTTGCATGAGTAGGCATGAGTAATGAAATCATTGGCGGTGGTGACTCACCCAGTCCCCAGCCCCTCCCCTCTCCTTGAAAATCAGGGGAGGGGCGGAAAGTTCCAGTTCTCTAACCACATGGTCGGTTCCTCGGGCAACTAGCTCCCATCCCAAAAACGGAATGAAATATGAATTGTGGAGTCCAGTTTTATCTGCAACAGCCACCTGTTCTCAGTTATCTCATAATCCACCTGGCTTTCCCTCCGTTCCCCGAGAAACAGGACATTCAAATTTATCTTAAACTCATTTGGAAAAAAACATTCACGAACATATACCCAATACAAATCCTTTGGGGCTCACAGAATATTGGAAGCCATTTCAGCTGCATTCTACTGAGTGATCTTCTATTTTTAAAAAAATGATAATTTTTTTAAAAGATTCTGTTTCCAGCATAATTGGAAAGTATCATGTTGCTTTCTAAGATCTCCAGCTCATTCTCAAAAGGCCCCTTCTGGCTTTCTTGATTCTTATTTTCGTGACAGAGGAGACAAAGGGGTCATACTGCTGCACGATCCCTCCGTTGTGAGTGGAAATCCCTCCCTTACTGATAGAAAGGACCTGGATCCTAGGTGGGCCAAGCTGCCTCGCTCAGGAAACCCCCTCCGGCTGCATCTCAGACAGCCAGCCCACAGTGAAGCCTGCAACTCCCCATTTATTTCTGTCTTCATGGCTCGACCTCTGACGCGGGCTTCTTTTAAAAGAATCTGGAGGAAGGACTAGCTATAACCTTATTCTAGAACTGACTTCATATTTCTTTCACTTACCAAGGGAGAAAAAAAAGAATCTTAGGATATTTTGCACACATAAATAAATCAATAGATAGATAAGTAAATGAAATATTTTAAAAATAAAATGATAAGAAATTTAAAAATCGGGTTTTAGAAGCAAGTCGCCGTGAATCTTAGCCATGGGGTGAGAAGAGGCTGTGGAGGAGAGATCAGCTCCGGGCCCAGCGGCTACTCGGGACACAGTGTTTTGCTGACAGAAATCTCTTGGAGACGCTTCACTGAAACAAAACCGTATTAGGAAATCCCGACTCTGCCAACTGCCAAGGCACACACAGAGTCAGTAGACCGCTGGGTTTTGTGTGTTTTTTTTTCTCTGAATCGTCCCCCCCTCTGCGGTTCTGTAACTGAATTTATTATAAAAATTAAGCATTCTCGATCTCAGCTTCCACAGGGACGTCTGAATTGAACCCAGAAGAGAGGCGATCTCTGGTCTGCTTGTGGATCTGTCGGGTTTGTACATTCTGAGGAGAGAAGGCTAGGTTGTTGGTAAATCAATAATCCGCCTCCCGGCGTCCTGAAGAGAACCAGTCCCTAGCCCCCACTCCCAGGGTGGACAGGGGAGCTCCCCCATTTCAAACAGATGTGCCCTGAACAAAGGAGCCCCCCACCTCCATCCTGGGACAACCTCAAGAGCATCCAGGTGCTCAAACGGCCAAAGGCCCAGGGCCTGAGAGGGGACCTACATCCGGTGGGGACCCTGCTCCAGGCCATGCCCCACCCCTGGTCCTAGCTGCCCACAAGTCCCTCATGGCCAGGCCCTCTGTTACAGAGAAGAAAACAGGATGCTTGTTCCACTCCCCACCTGTCACAGCCCGTAGGGTGACACACAGCCCCTCAGAGAGCACAGTCTCCGCACAGGGCCATTGGGCAACACATTTTCTTCTGGAAACATCCTGGCTTCCCCTCTGGACTCTGTCCCAGACCTCAGGACTCTCCTCCAATCCTCCTGTTTTCCTTCCCAAAGAAGAGCCTTCTCCTCATGAGTTCTGGCCTTCATTTTTTCTAGACAGATATGCATGCTCTCGGTTATTCAACTGTCCCCTTATCCGGTTGGAGACTAAGAGATGCTATTTTTTCCCCTACATCTTGTTATTTTTTTTTAAACTAACATATAATGTATTATTTGTTTCAGGGGTACAGGTCTGTGAATCCTCAGGCTTACACACTTCACAGCACTCACCATAGCACATACCCTCCCCAATGTCCATCCCCCAGCCACCCTCTCCCCCCGCCCCAGCAACCCTCAATTTGTTTCCTGAGATTAAGAGTGTCTTATGATTTGTCTCCCTCTCTGGTTTCTTCCCATTAAGAGGTGATTGTTTGTTTTAAGATTTTATTTATTTATTTGAAAGAGAGAGACAGAGAGAGAGAAGGAACAGAAGCAGGGGGAGTGGGAGAGGGAGAAGCAGGCTTCCCACTAAGCAGGAAGACCAATGTGGGGCTCAATCCCGGGACTCTTCGATCACAACTTGAGCCAAAGGTGGGCACTTAATGACTGAGCCACTCAGGCGCCCCAAGAGATGCTAATTGTTAAGTACACAAACGGCCTCGCCTTGGGGCTGGTATAATCATTCTCATCTAATGTATGGAGAAGGGGAGGCTGAGTCTGCAGGACAGCCCAAAGCACACCTCTCATCCACCAAGCTGTCCCCAGATTGGCCTTCTGCCACAGCGCCTGCTGCCTGTCTCCTTCTTTTCAGGTGCTGGCTTCTTAGACCCTGCGATATTTTTTACTGATTTTCTCTTGACTTGCAAGAGCTCGTTTCTGAGACTGTGGCTGGAGCTTTAATATCGGGACAAGCTCAAAATGCTGTCGTGGACTTGGGTCTCAGAGCCAGTCTGTTCCGAAGTGCTCACCCTGCAGTGTGAGGAGAGGGGCTGGGGTTGGGGGTAGATGCGGAGACAATTGGGTTATGAGAGTGGAGCCCTCCATGAATGGGATCTGTGCTCCTCCAAGAAAAGGCCAGAAGAGCCAGCTTGCCCTTTCTACTGTGTGAGAATACAAGGAGTAGTCCGCAATGTGCAGACCAGAGGAGGCTTCTCATGTTGGCACCCTGATCTTGGACTTCCATCCTCCAGGATCTCGAGAAATAAATTTCTGTTGTTTGTAAGCCACCCAGTCTACAGTAGCCAGAATGGACTAAGATGGAGTTAAGTGTAACGTACAGAAGTATTGAGAACTTAGGCTCTAAGCACCATGTCGGCGAGACCATTTCTTCAAGGCAGCCCAGGGCGCTGGCATCATGCCCATCTTACAGATGGGGACAGAGGCTCAGGGAAGTTAAGTAACCAACCAAGACAGAGGCAGGATTTGGACCCACTTTCCTAAGCCCAACTTCCACTATACCACTTCCTCATCTTCCTTCAGGGACTTGAAGAAGACTGGTCAAGGCCACCATCCCAGTCCTTGGGCTGGCCTTCAGTGCTGCCCACAGGTCAAAGGACCAAGGTCTTGGCTAGAATAGAAGATCCAGAGTTTGGTCCCCATTCTCTGAGCCACACAAAAATGTGCTTGCCCTCCTGCCCAGAGCCCTTAATTCCTTTTGTCAGTGAGTTTGGGTGTTCAAGGCTTTGAGAGGGCAGCAGAAAGGTCTGCCTTGGATGGAACTGTACCAGGGATTTCTGTCATCCCACAATTATTCTATATCCATGGCACTGACTTAAGGTACAAGCAAAAGCTACTGTCTGTGGGTGCCTGGGTGGCTCAGTCAGTTGGGCATCTGATTTCTGATCTTATCTCAGGTTTTGATATCAGGGTCATAAGTACAGGCCCTGAGTATGCCCAACATATGGAGCCAACATGAAGAGGAAAAAGAAGAAGAAGAAGGAGAAGGAAAAGGAAAAGGAGAAGGAAGAGGAGGGGGGGCAGGAAGGCAGATAGTACGTACAAAGTTGAACCATCTATTGGGTGGTTTGCCTGAGCTGTGTCCTGCTGTTGAGAGGAGGCTTTGCTGGAGGCCAGGGAAACACAGTAGAAATTAAACTCATGCCTCCTTCCCTGGGTTCCCAAGATGCCTTTATAGCATCATCAAACTCCTGACACTTGCCGACTTGCCTTTCCCACAATTGTATTTAAAAATATCAGATAAAGGTAGAGGAGGTTGGGGAACTTGGGAAAGTGTCCCTGACAGCTGTGTGGGGAAGAGGCCAGCCCACCCTATGTGGACTGTGATTCCCCAGTCTCATGAGCAAAGGCAGGAGAGGGCTGTTATTCCCATTTGTTGGAGCCAAGAGGTGACATGTCTTGCTACAGATGGGAAGAGCCAAGGCTTAGAATGAACTTCCATGAGCCTCTCATTTTCTTTTTTTGGCACTCTCCTAGTCAAGGGTAAGTATAGTGATATACCAGCCTGGAACAAAATAGGTGTCAGGAGAATTACTTCTCTCACCTGGATTGTCACGGTGTGCATTAAAATGCTGTGGACACAGTCATCTCTTCGGCCTTGGTTGCCATGGTACTCCCATCAAACCTCTCATCCCTACCAGCCCATGCACCACAGAACTACACAGAAAGGTGTGAGGAAAGCCCCCAGCACTCCTGGTATGGGAAGATGTCACATGGCCTTATCTTCCATGGTGGTTTCTCTCTTCCACACCAGTGGCTTAGTGACCTAGTGTCAACCATTCCCCCTTCCAGGTGTCTTCTCATCCTCACCACTGCTACCTACTGTCTGCCCAAAGAAATAAAAAATAAAAGCAGAATGAACGCCATAGCTTACATCTTCCACCATTCTTCCATAGTGGAAGAAGAAGACTCAAATGGGAGAGAAGAAAGATAATGTTGAGGTCTGATGACATGGTCAAGTTAGGCTCAAGGAAATCCAGCACCAGCCATGCAAAGCCCCCTCCTTTAACCAGTGCTGAGGAATCAAAATATGGAGCTCAGAGCTGGAACACAGATCACGCTGGTACAGCCTCAGAAGTAGGGCTCCTGAGTCCTCTATAATTGTAGAATGTAAAGCTCAATTTATTGGGTGTTTTCATCTTCCTCTGGTCTTGCTATTAAGTTCAGAAGTACCTGAGATTTTTAAATTTAAGAGGAGTACCTGAGATTTTTAAAATTAAGTTTTTAGGTTCTTTTTTTTTTAAAGATTTTACTTATTTATTTGTCAGAGAGAGAGAGAGAAAGAGATAGAGAGAACAAGCAGGCAGAGTGGCAGGCAGAGGCAGAGAGAGAAGCAGGCTCCCTGCCGAGCAAGGAGCCCAATGCGGGACTTGATCCCAGGACCCTGGGATCGTGACCTGGGCTGAAGGCAGCGGCTTAACTGACTGAGCCACCAGTTTTTAGGTTTTTTAGGTTCTTTAAGACAAAACTTGTCGGTACCATCTTGGGGTGAAATCACATTCATTTCATGGAAATGATCATTTGTGAGATGGAGTCTTCTGGGTCAAAGACTGCATCTTGGGAGTGTGTGTGTTAGGCTAAGCGGCTCCTTTGAAATGTTATTATATACTAATGGGAATTTCACTCATAACATGCTAAGAGTAACCAATGGTGAAAAGTCCATGTCCTCATGGAAAAAATTACTCTTATCTAATTTTTTTTATGAGAAGTCAGTGCCTTGGACATAATGTTGCTTCCACCAAACAATACCTCTTGGTAAGTAAAAATAGTTTTCAGGCAGAAATCCGATGTTCTAAGTTCAATAATCTGTTTCAACACTACGTAAAATTGTAGTATGAAGATAATTTTTTCCTGAGATGGTTGGATTTTTTTGCAAGTTTTACGAGTTTTTTAAAATGCCCATGGGCTATCCAATAGTCAACAGTCTCTGATTTCAAGCTTCTGTCAGAAAAATGTCTACAAATCAACTTGTCTAAAACAAAAGTCATATTTTCAGTGGTTAATGTTGGTATGTACACATAGGGTTAACTCTGTGGGTACAGGATTCATACTTTCCAAGTTCAAATCTGAGTTTTTTACTTACTAACTGTCCAAAGTTGGGCAATTCATTAAACCTTACTAAACCATAATTTCCTCATCTTTAAAATGAGAATATTAATAGCATCTTCCTCATGTGAGAATTACACAAGTTTATGGGTGTATCAATGTCAATGATATTCTTTCTGTGTACTTCTATAGACTTGGACTTGCATTTGACCTACAGCCCATATCACTTTTTTTGATTTTTTAAAAAAATAAACTTTTCAATAAGAGTTCTAGACTTACAGGAAAATTGAGAAGATAGAAGAGAGCTCCCATATGCCTTATACTGCTTGCCCCTATGGCTAACATCTTACACTACTGTGGTATGTTTGTTATAATTAATGGATGCATACTGACACATTATTATTAGCTGAAGTCTATGCCTTTTTCAGATTTCCTTACCTTTTACCTAATGTCCTTTTATGTTTCAGTATCCTATCCAGATATCACATTGCATTTAGTTTTTCATGTTCCCTTAAGCTCCTCTTGACTGTGACAGTTCTCAGACTTTCCTTTTTTTTTTTGGTGACCGTGACAGTTTCAAGAGTACTGGTCAGGTGATTTGTAGGAGGTCTCTCTCCTGGAATTCATCTAATGTTTTTCTCATGATTAGACTAGAGTTATGGGCTTAGGGAGGAAAAACGTGGTGGTAAAATGCCATGTTCATCACATTGTGTAAAGGGAACATGCTATCGGGACGCCTGGGTGGCTTGGTTGGTTGAGCCGCTGCCTTCGGCTCAGGTCATGATCCCAGCGTCCTGGGATCGAGTCCCACATCGGGCTCCTTGCTCGGCAGGGAGCCTGCTTCTCCCTCTGCCTCTGCCTGCCACTCTGTCTGCCTGTACTCCCTCGCTCTCTCTCCCTCTCTCTCTGACAAATAAATAAATTTTTTAAAAAATTTAAAAAAAAAAAAAGGAACATGCTATCAACTGACCTTTCACTGTTGATGTTGACCTTGATCCCCTGAGGTAGTATTTGTCAGATTTCTTCACTATAAAGTTACTACTGCTCCCCTCCTACCCTTTTCCCATACTGTGCTTTTTGGAAGGAAGTCTCTATGTGTAGCCTACACTTAAGGAGTGAGAATTTATGCTACCGCCCTTCTTGAGAGTTAAGTATCTACATAAATTATTTGGAATTCTGCATTGTCTCTTCTCTCCTCTTCATTCACTCACTCACTCATTCATTCATTCATTCATTCAGTAATTTACTTATGGACCCATGGATATTTATGTCACATTTTGGGTTATAATCCAATACTACTTTATTTTCTTACTCACATTGTTCCAGCTTTGCATTAGGTGATCTTCAGTTGGTTCCTGTGTCCCTCTGACACCTTCTTATCAATGTTTTCTTATTGTTCTTTTGTTTTGTTTCATTTTGTTCAGCACTTCCTTTCAGGCACTACAGGATGGTCCAGACTCATCTCGTATACTTCCTTCCCCAGTCCTAGAATCAGTCATCTCTCCAAGAAGCTCTATTTCCTTTAATCGAGAATGGTAGTAGAAACCAAGATCTGGGAGCTGAGTATGCTAGTTGTTACTGGGTTTCATTACTCTTAGGTACGTTCACCTCACGGGAATGCATGTGTAGATGCTAACCCATATACGTGCACATCTATAAATATTTCAATATTGTCATCTGTACTAAGTAAATACAAATTCACCTGATGTCTCCTACTCTAATCCATTATGACATGGATCATTCTATCCTCCTAATCCCATTGCTTATCTATAATTTTCACTCCACAATGAGAAATCTGGCTCCCACCATTTGCTATCCATTTGCTTAATTATTTGATTCCAATATACATATATGGCAGTATCAGAATTGCTCACCTGTACTCCCATGGAAAAAACGTCATCAGCTAGAGAACAGTGCTTGTGTGCAATTTCTTTTACCTTTAGTGCTACAGATGCCACTCATTTCCAGAGTTACTTAGGTCACCATCATTTCCCCTTGCCACATCAGTGACATTGGGAATTAGAATTTTTTAATGTATTTTTAAGATTTTATTTATTTATTAGAGAGAGAGAGAAAAAACGGAGACAGAGAGAGACAAGCAGCCTCTGCACTGAGTATGGAGCCCAATGCAGGGCTCGGTCTCAGGACCTGACATCCTGACCTGAGCCAAAAATCAGGAGTCAGGCGCTTAACCGACTGAGCCACCCAGTCACCTTGGGAACTGTAATTTTTTAGTCACTAAACAAACACTTAGATACTGTACCAGTAATAAAGGAACTTCATATGATTAACTACAAAATATATTTTATTTTTCACTGGCTTAGGAAAAAAGTACAAAGAGATAAAAAGATTAATTTTTTATATAAATAAAAGATCTAATACACATTGTCACCAATAAGCTTTCCATAACCCACATATTTTTTATCAGGCATGTCCAATATTGTTGATGCCCCCTAACACCTGTAGTTTACCTTGGCTCCTGCCATCCAGGAAGATTTTTCATCTTTTTGCTACTGCTTTTAAATCTGTAGATTATTTTTAGCTGAGAAATAAACTTTAGTACTTTAGTTCCCTTCCTACCCTTTTTCCATTTTGTGCTTTTTGGAAGGAAGTCTCTATGTGTAGCCTACACTTTAGGAGTGAGGGTGTCAGCCTTGATCCCAGGCTGGAACCAGCCATACTAATTTATTAGGCTGAATCCTTTATTTGTATACATACATTGGGGATTTTCTAATTTACAAATTAAACTGTTGTCCCCCACCTTGCCACTTCTATGTCCATGTCTGTCTCTACCTCTGTAACACACACTTACTCCAATCCTACTGAACCCAAGTAGCAAGAGATTACAGTCTAAACCAAAACAAAATTATGTTGAAGGTTTGGGGCATAGATCAAGACAACAGGAAGGTCAAGCTTCAGGAATTTTTAGCTCCTAACAGTGAAAGCAAAGAGATAAATATGTTGACTGTAAAATGTCATCCCTCTGGTTTCCTTGACTCGCTGGCATTTTTCCTGAATCACACAGGAAATTTAAGGTTAAATAAAGGTATTTTTGGAAATAACTCCAGCGTTTCTAAAATGCAAACGAGGCAGGACAGACAGGGACTGACAGCTACCTGCACCATTTAAAAGGGAATTTCTGAGCCAGTTTTAATGAAGTGGCAATTCTGCAGACAATGTAGAATTCAAAAACACTAAGGAGATGTTAGGCACCAACACACCACGCATATAAAACAGCATCTGGCCGTTTCCCTCTGGAAGACTCCTGTGCCAGCATTTCACTTAGATGAGAAAAAAAAAGCCTTTTTTCAGCAATCTTCCTAAATGCTTTAATTTGACACTATCTGAAAGTGATACTTAACTTGTGGTAAATCACATTTAATTGCAGCAGTCTGCTCGCTATTATTTCACTGTTGCTTCTTTTCTCTCTAAGCTCTCAAAGACCCCATGGCAAATAAAATCTCCCTTAATTGAAATGCTTCCCTGCTTAATGACTTTTTGCCCATCTAGGTCAATTATTTCAACATATACTAAAGCAGGAGCAGTCCTACTAGAAGGTCAGGGAAAGCTAAAAATTACAACCCAGCTCAAATAACTTGGCATTTGCCCCTTTTTATCTCACTTCCTCGAATAGAACTTCCTTGAGAGTATAGATCTGGTCTGACCCTGTGTCAACAGCACCATCTCTCTACCTCGGTAACGCCTGAGTAACGAGTCTGTGGAATGTCTGTTAGTCCTGAGGCTCTGGGCTGGGGCCCAGGGGATACTGATAGAGAAGACCCGGACCCTGCCCTCCAGGAGGCTAAAAGGAAGGAGGACATGTGAATCAGTGATCACAAGACAGGGTGGCCAGCTTATGGAAGATTCTGGGTACTGAAGGACTTTGTGTTAGAGAGTGGCTCATCCTTTATATTCATTATTGCTCTTTTCCACAGCAGTTCCAATGATGAAGGGAGAGAGGAGAGACTGGGGTCAACAGGAATTAGTGAATTTGCTCAGGTTGTCACAGATAGTTGGCCGTCGAGTTGGGATTAAAACTTGGGTCTCTCCAGACCATGACAGGGGTTGCCATGGAGGTGTGGAGAAGGGACTGAAAATCACTGTGAATGGAGATAGGAGGGGGATGGGAGTTGGGGGTTGGTAAGGCAGAGTCGGCACCCCAGAAATGGTGAGAAATGGTGAGAAATCAAAAGATTTTATTTATAATGATTAATCCTGGAAAGGAACCTTCAGTATGGGGACCAACTTCCTTGACTCGAGAGACTGGCAGACCATCACTGAGACCCTGCTCATATGTTTCCAGGGACAAGGAGCTCATCCCCTCATGGAGCTAGAAGTGCTTGGCAAATTCTGACCATATCCTCTGCTCCACTGGGGAGTCACTAATCAAAATTACTTTATAAAGAGGAAGCAGGAAGCTTCTATTGGCCAGAGTATATAAATATATAAAACTGAACAAAGGCACAGAGAAATAAGACAGGCTAGATGCCACCTAACCCAAAATGCTACGCCATGACAATGAGCTGGCAGGGTCAGAAGAAAGACCTTGTATGGATGTCTGCCCAGAAAAAGCAGTGGATGTTGAAACTGAGTTCAAGAAAGAAAAACAGAGGATACCTGAAATGATATCAAATTGAACCTTTCAGTTTGGGTAGGCCAAGATTAGCTTGTTGAGAGAGAAGTGCCAGGTGGTCTATGAAACTCAGGGTATCGATATCCTGAGAGTAAGACAGAAATCAGATGAAACCATACCCACCGGGATAGAGCCGCACACAGCGTGGGTCAGCAGGCTAGGTAGGACTCACTCTCTCAAACTTCCGGCTCTTATTTTCCTCATCTGTACAATAAAGGACTTGCCACAGATCCTGCTAATATCCTAGAGTGGGTTTTAATTTTATTTTACATTATTCCATGCAAAAAAATTATCTTTTTTGCCCCCTCTAGATCTGATATAGCTGTCCCAAGTCTTCACCTTCTGGGATGGAGAAGCATTTTCCTTTAGTCATGTTTTCTAGGAGTCTCTGGGTCTCATGCAGTCTGGAACATTCAGCTACGGATCTTCCAAACACCTCGGTCCCTTTCATGGGTCCATGGTTTGGGCCACCTTCAAGAAGCAACTTCACCGAGTGTCTGGGTGGCTCAGTGGGTTAAGCCTTTGCCTTCCGCTCAGGTCATGATCTCAGGGTCATGGGATCGAGCCCCGCATCAGGCTCCCTGCTCAACAGGGAGCCTGCTTCCCCCCCTCTCTCTACCTGCCTCTCTGTCTACTTGTGATCTCTCTCTCTCTGCCAAATACATAAATAAAATCTTAAAAAAAAAAGAAAAGAAAAAAGAAGTAACTTCACCACTCTCCAGTGAAGCTTGGACATGGAATTTGTAGAGAAATGAAAATCTGTGCTGTAGGGGCCTCTGGATACTGAGGTCCTGCTACCCTCTGAAGAACATCGAGAAGAAGGGTCTGCTCTCTGCTATCTCCAGAGCTGGCTTCCAGAAGCAAGGGGAGCCACCTTCCTCTTTCATTAGTCCCATTTGCACTCCTTCCAGCCTTTGTTTTCCCCCTGGCCACCACACACGAAATCCATCACCATCACATTGCTTACCTTTTCCACCCCAGAAGCTTCTGGGGTAAAGGATGGCTTCTGGGTGCCTAAAAAATTCTGTGTGTGACCATCTCATTTTGTCTTTGTTTGTGTACCAGATATAGTTTTGTAAACTATTTTTTGAAATAATTTGAGGCCAAGGATAATGTTTCCTTCTTCTGAAGAGGATTTGATTTGCCTTTGCAAAGGACCTTGCGGAACTAGCTACCTAAGATCACATTAATTTGAGTCCAAGGCTCTTTACAAAGCAGCCTAGAAATAGTTATATATTTTAACAATATAGCTGCACAGTTGTCTCCCAAACGAGTATCAGCCTTAACTGTCCCCACAACTTAGAAAGGTTAAGTTCTTGTTCCTATGGCTCTGTAACACCTTGCCCCCAGATTTAGAATTTTTTAAAATTTTTATTTATTTATTTGACAGACAGAGATCACAAGTAGGCAGAGAGGCAGGTAGAGAGGGAAGGGGAAGCAGGCTCCCCGTTGAGCAGGGAGCCCAACGCGGGGCTCGATCCCAGGACCCTGAGATCATGACCTGAGCCGAAGGCAGAGGCTTTAACCCACTGAGCCACCCAGGTGCCCCCCAAATTTAGTATTTAAAATAACAATCACCACCATTGATTATATCTCAGGGTTTCGGTGAGTTAGTTCAGACGCAGCTCAGCAGGGGGGCTCAAACTCAAGGTCCCTCAAGGCTTTGCACTTCCAAAGAAAGCCGCACTTCCAAGAGGATTCACTTACAAGGGTCCCCCTACAGAACGACCTGAGTGTCCTCACACAGTGATAGCTGCCTTCCCCAGAGAGAGGTACCCAAGAGGTCAAGGCAGAAGCTATAATGCCTTTTGTGACTCAGCTCCAAAATTCGTATGCTGTCACATCCACCATACTCTCTTGGTCACCCAGATTCAATCACCCTTGGTCACCCTAATTCAGTCTTGGGGCGGGAGGAACTGGCAAGGGCAGGGATACCAGGAGACAGATCACTGTGGGCTGTAGTGGAGAAGACTGCCACGTATGGAGATTAGGACTCATATCCAGGTCCGTCCGATGGCAAAGCCCTTGACCTTGTTGTGCTTCTGTCCTCAAGCATTCTCTTTGAATGTGGTGCTTCTGAAAGGGATATCACCTTAGGCCTGCAAGAGCATGGAGTAGATACATTGATTATATTAGGAATGCCGTGAGAGACTCGGAGAAGCCTGGATCCTTCGATCTGACCTAAGAGGAGAGAAATGGGGAACACTGAACACAAGACAGGCCCAGAAAGCAGAGTTGGGCAGGGCAAGTCATTGGCCACCCATGGCACAATTTACTTTTGCCGACCCCAACATCAGCCATCAGAAAGTCTCTGCAGGTGTATTTCCCAGCACTCTTTTACACCATTAACAATCTTCCTGCAAAGCTTCCATCTGATGGGCTTGGATTTTCTTCGTGCCAGGTTTCTAGAGGACACACTGACTTGTTTCTGTCCCCCCCGCCCTCCCCGCCACCTCCGGAAATCTGCAGCCTATGGTGTTAACCTGGGCCTCAGGAAACTCTGCAGTTAGTGTCCCTCCCCCAGGGTCTGCGGAACGGAGTCTCAGTTGGAAACAGGGCAGCAAGCTTGATGTTTTTCTCTTTTTCTTCCAGTTTATTCTATATTGATACTTAATAAGTGCTGCTTTGGTGGTATCTGTAGGCCCATTATTTAAACTCTGGAAATTGAAGCCCTGTGGCTTTCGTAGGAAATAACTATTGACTCACTGTGGTGAGATATATAAACATTGTTCTAAGTTCTAATCACAGTGACCACTGGGATCATTTTTCACAGAGTATAATTTTCATTATTTTGAGAGACAGGCCTCAAGTCGGGATCCAGAAAGAAGAGCTATTTCCTTGGAGGTTTCAGCTTTCATCACGAAGTTTTTCCTCTTCATATTTCCTTCCCCCCATACTTCTTACAACCATACAACCTCTCTTCATTTCTTCCCATTGTTACTGCTAATGTTACTAATGAGACCTTGGGACTCATAGCCTGACAAGTAAATAAACACTATTTACCTGCTTCTATTATTATTTTCAAGCAGGTCATTACTTTTACAAAGAGCTCATTTAATGCAAGTCTTAACTCAGTAGAGAAGATAAACATCATCCCATTTTACAGATGAGGAAAACAAAGCCCCATAGATCTGAGTCACTAAAGGGCTACGTGGATCCAGAGCAGGGGCTGGTCCCTCCCCCACAGCATGTCGCCCTCCCTTAGAATTATCCTGTCCCACCTGGGCCTGGGAGACCCAAGACCCTTTATGAACACATATCTTCAGCTATGGAAAGTTCTGTTACAGGGAAAAACAAACAAACCTGCCTTAGGTCAAGTTTCATTTTGAGATGTTCTGAGGGGTTGGTGGGCTCTGGTCCCTTAAAAATAACTGTAAATCATGTTTTCTTTTCAGTCCAAAGAATGGATCAAACACAGAATTACATATAACAATGTAAGAACCAGCTATATTAAAAAAAAAAAAAAGAAGAACCAACCAGATTTTGCTACAGATTCTTGAAGTCTGCCCCTCTGCCTGTTTAGTCTAAAATAAAAGGCTCCAGAAACCATTCCTTCCTTCTGTTCTCATCGTTGTCCCCCTTCCAAGGTTCCCGCATCCTGAGCGCTACCTCCTGCATTTACGTGTTTCTCTACTGTTACACACAAGAATGAGACCGTTATCGTAGGCCATCATCATCTCTGTGTTTTGGAAGAATCTGCATGAATAGTTTCCTTCTGCATACACCCATTTGAGGCTCACTTCTGAAGGATGCCCTAGGCGGCTTCTGCTTCTCTGAATGTTTCACTCCTCCGGTTGTATATGGGTCAGCTCAGGAAGAATACGGGGAATGTCCAGGACCTTATTGGTCCTACCCATAACGGGGCTGCAGGCTTGCATGGTGGTCATGACTGTGAGTCCCCAAGAGGGGCAGAAAGCAGGGACTAAACTCTTGTGCGGACTAAATTGCATGCACACCTATCGCCCAGGGGGGTTGCAGAAGCTGACATCCCCCGTACAGTCTGGAACTTGAGCCCGGCCATTCCACAGGCCCAGAGAAGAGAATGATTTTCTTAAGGTCACACTTCTAGAAGTCAGTAACTTTGCACTAACAGCCTTGCCTTTTTTCCAGCCCTGTTCTTTATCCAGCAAACAGGCGATCGTCAATTTGGTGATTTTCTTGCCTCTGCTCTCCCAGGGGAAATGCCAGCAAACTGTAAACTCCCATGCCTTGAGACGCTGCCCGCCACCTGCATGGGACTCGGGAAATATCCTTACCCCTCTTCACGTCCCTGGGAGACAGCAGTGATTTCCAGAGTTTGGGGGCAGTTTGAGTCAAAGGGCTGAAGAACGGCCTCGGGAGCTTTTGGTCGGAGCTCCCTCTGGCGGCCGACTGGATAGCAACACTCTAATTCTCGATCTGAGCTGCAAAGTGCTTGCAGCCTCAGCGTGCCGTTCAAGGTCCTTGGATTATGAATGCTCTCGGGGGCATGCTCTGTACAGGACACATTCAATTCCTGCTGACTCCCAGCCAACAGCCTCTTGGCGTGTCAAGGTGTGACTTGTGACTGGAGCTGCTGGAACCCCAGAGAAGAACGCATGGCTCCGGCCCCAAAGGAATTTAAGTTTTATTGAGTGAGAGAGGCAGCCGAGCAGCAGGCGGGCCACACGCAGAACCAGAGTGGCCAGTATGGACCCAGAAAGGCCTGGGGGGCTAGAGAGAAAGCAGGAAGGGCCGTCAGCCACAGAGATCCGGGAGGCCCCCCAGGAGGAGCCAGTGTCTGGGTCCTTAAGGAAAAAAGAACTTCTCATGTGGGAGGGGACAGAGCCTGGCTTCCCTCCCGGTTTCCCCTTCTGCATGACCTTGCTTTCGTTCCCTTCCTCCTTACTCATCCACTGCCCCAGTTGCTAACCAAATCACCACTGGGCAAAATGTCCGCTTTGCAGAGAGTGGGGCCTCTTCCAATGGACCCCCACCCCCCGCTCCCTTCCATGCCTTCCTTGGTACATCACGCCCTCCAGCCTGGACCCCTGACACCCACGTTGGTCTGTGTGCTTCAGGGGATTAGAAAATAAATTTAAGGGATGCCTAGGTGGCTCAGTTGGTTAAGCAGCTGCCTTCAGCTGAGGTCATGATCCCAGCGTCCTGGGATCAAGTCCCACATCGGGCTCCTTGCTTGGCAGGGAGCCTGCTTCTCTCTCTGCCTCTGCCTGCCACTCTGTCTGCCTGTGCTCACTCTCTCTCCCTCTCTCTCTGACAAATAAATAAATTAAAAAAAAAAAAAAGAAAATAAATTTAAGGCAGCTTGACCAATGAGTCCTGTTGGGGAGGGAAGAGGGCAGTGGACAAAAAAGGGCCTGTCCAGAGGTGGGTTCCATTCATCCGAAGTGTTGGGGGTGGCTATGGGGGCGGGGAGCTTGGGAGAAGGCTGAAGCAGAGTGTGTTTGGTAAGGAATACCTCTGTCTCTCCTTCAGGATTCATTTGCTTGAATCCATCAGTTATCGGCAATTGGCCTCTAGTTTCTTGTGCAAAAGGGAGGCACAAGGTAGCAGAATTGTCTCTGAAGCCAACAATCTTGAATCTCATCTTGGCTCTAGTCGTCCCTAGCTGGATCATCTTAGACAAATCATGTTCCTTCTCAGAGGCTCAGTTTCCTCACCTTTTAAATGGGTACGCCACTTCCTAGGGTGATTGTGAAGATCAGGAGGGTCCTTATTAAATACCTAACACAGAGGCTTCTCCTTTGCAGGAGAGCTTTTATTAGTAGATGCTACCAGATTACTTGAAACACTTGAAATCTATTTGGATCCATTACTGAAATCCACAATACCTGATTAAAACTAATTGGTAGCTCACTAGAGCTGAATGCCACAGGGCATTCATGGGGGAAAATTCACATCCCTCATTTTAAAATACTCAGGCTGCTCTAAGAAAATACCATACACTGAATGGCTTAAACAATAGAAATTTATGTCTCACAGTTCTGGGGGTGGAAAGTCCCAGATCATGGTCTAGGAGGGTTTGTTTCTGGTGAGGGATCTCTTCCTGGCTTGCAGAAGGCGGACTCTTCACTCTGTCTTCACGTGAGGGACACAGAGGGAGAGAGGAACTTTCTGTTGTTTCTTCTAAGGGAACTAATCCTGTCAAGGACTTCACCTAAAATGACCTCCCAAAGGCCCCAGCTCCAAAAAGTATCAAACTGGGAGCTGGGGCTATAACACATGAATTGGGGGGGGGACAATTTATTGTCACCTCTGGCCCAAGCCTCGGTATCCCCTGAGGTGCCCCCATGCCACCTTGGGCTTCTGGGAACAGGGAAATGGAACTTGGCGAGTGTTATTCTGATACTTTCCTGACCTTCCTGAGCGTCTCCGGGAGAGGTAGCCCCTAACATCTTTTAGGTCTAAGATGGTCTATTCCAACACAAGGTGAGCATATTTTCAGGGACACGGACTCATAAACCTCACAACAAGACCTTCTTGAAGTGGCCCTGATCACTGCAGCGTCCCACAGAGGAGAGGGAGACGGGCCCTGGCTCCAGAAAGTCAGCCCCCAGGCATTCCCGTCCAGCCTCCCCCTCTCCTGCCCCACGGCCATCTCTCAGGCCCTCCAGGCTCCCAGGGTCTAGTCCCCGGGCAGGAGCTGGTGACCAGCTGGGTCATGCCGCTCAGCCAATCAGCATCGTCCGGCAGTTGGTTCCCCCGGAGACAGAATCAGTTAAACCGGCAGAGCATCCAGCAGACTCCTCCGTGGGTCAGGACTGTTCATTGGTCTAGGCTCAGCCGGGAAGGCAGTTACTGGAATGTTCGGGGTCAGGGGCGGCGACCCACAGTCAGCAGGGTCAGCCCACGCAGGGACACAGTGTATACAGCCGCCCTGGGCCTGGGCAAGCCTTGACACCTGCTGCTTGCGGTGGGCAGAGGAGGAGGTGAGGATGGGGGAGTCTCCATGTGGCCGTGAGAGGGGACAGTGCGCAGCAGGGCTGGGAAGGAGGAGAGCCCTCCAGGCTCGGGCCCACTTCCAGGGTCCGGACTCCCTCCCATGACCTCAGGACAGGATCCCTGAGGATACTCTGTGCACAGGATGGGACCTGGGAGGGGGCAGGAGCGGGAGCTCAGACAGGGATTAGGGCGGGTCCCGGGATCTGACCTTTGGGGCTGAGAACAGCAGCCACCACACTTGGGGTGCGAGACAATGGTGTGAACCCTGATTTTACTTCTACCAAATTTGTTCCAGTGGATGTAAGGGAGGGCGGCCTGGGAGCCATGGCCTGGATGGGGAGGGACCCCCAGCTGAGCTCAGGTTCAGCCTGCAATACCCCACTGTGCTGTCTGCCAGAATGTGCCTCGGAGGGTGGGCTGAGGGGCCTCAGTATGCCGGGCCACGTGCCCGTTCTGATGCGACCACAGCCACCTGGGCAGCTGACAAGGCCCCTCTCAGGGCCTCTGGCTCCCTCTGTGTTGATGCAAGGAGCAGGCCCTCCATCGGGGGGTCACGAACATGAGGACCGTGCCCTGCTGAGCCGCTGAGCCCCCTCTTCCCGGAGGGGCTGTCCCTGGGGGATGGCCCCCATCTCCCCGCTGGTCTGTCCCCCCGCTGGGGGTCCCAGGACTGGCGTGGTGCCCTGCACGACGCTGCCTCTTCCCTGAGAGGCCGCAACACAGGCCCGTGCAGGTGTCCGTCCAGTGAGGCCACGGGGCTCCCACAGCTTCCCCAGAGCTTCCTCCCCGTTCTCCTCCGGCCTCAGCCTGTTCCCTTTGGCCTTGGAGCTACCAGAGGAAGACGTGGGCCCAGAAAACACGCTCACTGTGATGGGTTCTTCCAGCTGCCAGAAAACCGACCCAGCGGGGACTATGGGTGGGGAAAGGCCTCCCTCCAGCTCTGGGAACTCCCGTGATCAGACAGGCCCAGTGTGGAACCCCTGGGCTGAGCATGGGGCCTGGGGGTGCACCGAGGCTCATGTGGGTGGGAGGGTGATGAACGGGAGGACGCAGGCAGCGGTCTCCGTTCTGGGTGCTTCCATCGGGCCCTCGCCCCAGCTGCCAGACTGACCTGGACGAGCTCTCCCCGTTCCTGAAGTGGCTCCAAGGGTCCACACAGAAGGGAAGGGTTGGGGAGAGTCCACTCGGGGCCAGACTGCTGGGTTCCAACAGCAGCTCCCGCGTGGAGGCGCCCTGTGGCCCCGAGCATTTTCTGCACTTCTCTGTGCTTCCACGTGGTCCTGGCAAAGCGGGTGCGGTTAGGGCATCTCTGCGTGGGAGGAAGTCAC
>PISX010027492.1:0-22917 GCA_004024625.1 Mellivora capensis | reverse complement strand
ATTTAACAGCTTCTTGTTTGAACAACCAATGGGTCAATTAAGAAGTCAAAGGGGGAAATTAGAAAATACCTTGAGACAAATGGAAATGGAAATACAACATACCAAAACTTATGGAATGCAGCAAAAGTAGTACTAAGAAGGGATTTTATAATGATACACACCTACTATAAAGAAGACAGATCTCAAATAAACAATCTAACTGGACACCTAAAGAACCTAAGGAAAAAGGAAATGGAAAGAAATGATTATGAATAGAACAGAAAAAAATTGAAATAAGGAATAGAAAAAAGGGAAACTAAGAGTTGCTTCTTTAAGAAGATAAACAAAATTAACAACCCTTTAGTTAGATTAACTAAAGAAAAAAAGAAGACTCAAATAAAGTCAGAAATAAAAGAGGAGACATTGGGTTGCCTGGGTGGCTCAATCAGTTAAGCATCTGACTCTTGAGTTCAGCTCAGTTCATCATCTCAGGGCTGTGGGATTGAAGCCCTAGTTTCTCTCTCTCCCTTTCCCTTTTCACCTCCCCTCATTCTCTCTCTCTCTCTCAAATAAATAAATAAATAAATAAATAGGAGGAGACACTGCAAATTATGCCACAATATTTTTTAAAAATACAAGAAACTACAATTAACAATTATATGCCAATAAATTGGGTAACCTAGAAGAAATGTATAAATAACTAGAAGCATACAATCTAAGAATCTTGAAGGTATAGAATATCTGAATGGACCTATAACTAATAAGGAGATTGAACAAGTAGTCAAAAACACGCCAACAAAGAAAAGTCCAGGGCCAGATCATTTCACTGGTGAATTCTATCAAACATTTAAAGATGAATTAATGTTAATCCTTTCCAAAGTCTTCCAAACATTTGAAGAAGGGGGGAAACTTCCAACATCCCTGATGATTATAGATGCAAAAATTCTCAACAAAATCCTAGTAAACCAAACCCAACAGCACTTTTTCCCCCTAAAAATTGTATTTATTTATTTGACAGAGAGATAGTGAGAGAGGGAACACAAGCAGGGGGAGTGCAAGAGGGAGAAACTGGCCTCCTGCTGAGCAGGGAGCCCAATGCGGGCTCGATCCTGGAACCCTAGCAGATCCCAGGACCCTGGCAGAGCCAAAGGCGGAGGCTTAATGACTGAGCCACCCAGGTGCCTGCCAACAGCACTTTAAAAGAGTCATGTACCATGACCAAATGAGACTTATCCCTGGGATGCAAGGATAGTCTAACATATGAAATCTATCACTTTGATACATAACATTAATGGAATAAAGGATAAAAATTACATCTGAATAGATGCTGAGAAAGTATTTAAGAAACTTCAACACCATTTCTTGATCAAAAACACTCAACAAACTAGAAATAAAAGAAAATTACCTCAACATAATAAAAGCCATATATGAAAAAACCCACAGCTAACAGCATACTCCATGACAGGAAAACTGAAAGCCTTTTTTTCTAAGATTGAGAATAAGGTAAGTGTGTCTATGCTCACTACTTTTATTCAATATAATACTAGAAGGACTATCAAGAGCAATTAGGTAAGAAAAATAGATTAAAGGCATCCAAATTGGAAAGAAAGAAGTCAAATTATCTCTGTTCACAGATGATATAATCTTATATGTTAGAAAATCCTAAAGATTACACACATACACACAACTAATAAGCTACAACTAATTAATTCAGCAAAGTTTCAGAATACAAAATCAGTGTACAAAAATCATTTGCATTTCTATACACTAACAGTGAAAAACTGAAAAGGAAATTAAGAAAACAATCCTATTCATAATCTCATCAAGACGAACAAAATGCTCAGTAGTAAATATATATAGAGAGAGGGAGAGAGAAATGAGAGAGAGCATGAGAGAGTATTATTTAGCCTTAAGAATGAAGGAAATAATTCCATTTAGAACAATATAGATAGACCTTGAATATATTATGCTAAGTGAAATAACCTACTCAAAAAAGGACAAATATTGTATGATTCCAACTTTATAAGGTATCTGAAGTAGTCAAACCCATTGAAAAAGAGAGTGGAATGGAGGTTGCCAGAGGCTGGGGTGAGGGAGAAACGGGGAGTTGATGTTCAATGGGTCTAGAAATTAGTCATGACAGATAAGTAAGCTCTAGAGATCTGTTGTTAAACATTGTGCTTATAGTTAACAATACAGTACTATATACACTTAATATTAAGAATGTGGATCTTGTGTTATAGGTTTTTTACTACCTTAAAAAAGAGGAGGGAAAAAAAACCCATTGGACTGGAAGACAGAAAACAGAGAAAGAATGGGCTTTATGGCCCACGTGGGCAGAGGTATTTTGTTGTCTTGTTCACTAGTATATTCCTGGAGTTTGTTACAGAAATATCACAGTGGTTTGGGTCAAAAAATACATTGGTTAAAGAAGAGTAAGGATCTGCACTGTACTTAGGGGAAAAATGAAGAAAGAAGGATCAAAACCCAAAACATTTGCAAAAATTATACAGAACTGGAAAAATGACATACTCAAAATATTCTTGAGGAAAAGAATAAAAACTTAAGTACTAAATATGTTCTGACAATCATTTGAATTAACATGATAAAGGAAACTGAGAAAATGGAGAAACACCAGTTTTCATAAGGTAAATCACTAATGTATCTCAATATATATTCCCTTAACATGTTTGATGTTGAAAAAGATATATTAAAAATATGATGGGGTGCCTGGGTGGTTCAGTGGGTTAAAGCCTCTGTCTTTGGCTCAGGTCATGATCCCAGGGTCCTGGGATTGAGCCCCCATCGGACTCCCTGCTCAGCGGGAAGCTTGCTTCTCCCTCTCCCACTCCCCATGCTTGTGTTCCCTCTCTCTCTGTGTCTCTCTCTGTGAAATAAATAAACAAAATCTTCAAAAAAATAAAAATATGATCAATACAATAAAATGTAAATCATAAAGTATAACAAATATTAATGCAGAAATGTTGGCAAGTGGAAAAATGAGAAAAAGCATGGGAAGCCCTTAAACTAACACTGTGATTGCCCTTGGTGTTTGGAAGTTTATTACTCCCCATTTACCAATAGGTGCAGGTTTTAAAGACTAAATGAAAAAATAAAAAGACGTTACCATCAAGTTAAGTAAGAAGTTTAAATTGAGACCCTGGCTTAAACTTGGAGCCTGAGGACCATGTCCCCAAGAAACATGATAAGGACTCTAATATCTAGAATAGTGGATTTCAGAAACCAAAACTCTAGGCTTAAACTTGCCATAAGTTTAGGATTCAAATTTATACTTGTGACTTGGCCCAACACCCCAGATGAAAAATTAGCAACAAAAACACATTGATTTTTAGCTGCTGATGCCTTTCAGGTGCTTAGCAGAAACAAATGTAAAGTCATTCTGGTAGACATTCGTACAATTTATTTTTCTAAATACATATTTTTAAAAAGCTCTTTTAAAGGTGAGCTCACATTCATAGATACGTATATGAATAAATATATACATGAAAATACTTAAACAATGTACTAGCAACAAATTCATAAATGAGAGTAACTGAGCTATGAGAACTTGAGACTTCATGATAACGTCCCATAAACTTTACATATTTATCATAGGTAAATGTAAATAATGACAGATTATGGATGTATAACTCCAGCTTGACCTTTACTCTGAATATTCATATATATGAGAATAATCATATATAAATAGTCATAGTATATGACTACATTTGTAAATATATAACTACATGGCCAAGTAAGTGTCTCCAACTGAATATCTAATGGCCATCTCAAATTGACATTTCCAAAGTTAAATTCTTGATTTACATTCCAAACTTCTCTTTTCCCTCTGTCATCCATGGTTTCTATGTTTCTTTTGATTTCTTTGTTTAAGCCATTAGTAAATCTTAAGTCAACTTTTAAAATACATTCAAAATTTGGTAAGTTTTTATTACTTTTTCCAAGTGTACCCTAAGCCTAGCCATCGTTACCTCCTTGTACTCCTGCAGTAACCTTCCTTTTGCCTTCTTCTACCCTTATCTCTCAATTTATTCTCTACACATAAACCATTCATTCACCAAGTATTTGTTGAACATCCACAATGGTCCAAGCACCCTTCTAGGATCTTAATGTGGATTAGTGATTGAAACAGACAAATGTCCAGTCTTTGTGGTGTGTTTTTTTGGCCGGAATGATTTTTCTGTTGTTAGCTCATGTCATTCTTTTCCTCAAAATACTCTTAATAGGTCCTATCTCACTGAGGACAAACTCTTTATCCCCCCACAGGTATGAAGCCTTGTACAATCTAATCCCCATCTTGATATCTGGTCTCATCTTCAACTATTTTCATACCCTTACTCATTTGACTTCAGCTACTGGTTTTCTTGGTGTTCCTCAAGTATGTGAACCATGCTTCTCCCTCAGGACATTTATCCTATCATTCTGTGTGGAGTGTTATTCCTTTTCTTCCTTCACCTCATTCAAGCCTCTGATCTGATTTTATCACTTGCAAGGCTCCCATGAAAACTGTTTTAAATCACACTTCTTTCTGATTTTTCCTTAGAAAAATAAAATCCTGATTTATTTTTCTTAAGGTAATTTACAATGCCCTCACATTTTCTATATTTATTTTTTATATCTCCCCAGGCCTACAGTTCCCAAACTGTGTACCAAGGTGCCATGGGGCACTATAGTAAACGCAGAGGGATACTTTGGTATGTTGTAAATATTTCAGGGAAATACTATGATACTTGATATATTTCAGAATCCACAAAGACTGCACATTTGAGGAAGATTACTTTTAATGTTAGATCATATTACATTCTTTTTGGCATCATATTTTTACAAAGCTGGGTTTTTGGTGCTGGTGACAGTGATAAATAAAACTAGGTACCATGAAATAATAGGTGAGCATGGTATATTCCAGAGTAATTCCGAAGTTTGAGCAGTGCTCAACAGCTGCACATTTCCTATTAGTAATTAATTGTGATTATTAAAGAAAGGAGTAAATTATTTTTTTAACATATGCATGTTATTATTTTAAATAACATATTAGGACATAAATAAGTTGTTTAGACCTAAGTACTTGATGGAACTATAATGGCCTGGCGATGCTACAAAAAATTACTAAGAAACTAAATGTGCTGTGAATTAAGACAGTTTGGGAACCTTTGCCCTAAATTATTAGGTCCATGTAGGAAGAGACTTTGTCTCTTCTGGCTTTTTTTCTCGATACCTAAAACAGAATTGACATATAAGGTCATAACAGCATTATTTAGAGGTAACCTTGAAAGACAATGGTAAAGGGAAATCTTCTCAGTGAGAAGAACTTTAGATATTTTTGATGGTCTATTTTATGTAGAAAAGATGGCCTGAGGTTCAGATTGATACTGACTTATAGTGTCTTAATAGGTTAGATGGCTCATAAAATAGGATTGGAATTAAGAAACTAAGAAATCAGGTTAGAAGTATGTGGTTGGACCTCTTAAAGGTGTGAAGGGCATGATGATAGAAATTTTTCACCAAATACCCACTGGAGGCCATTCACTAAAAAGTTCTCATTAGCAGGTGGACAAGATGACCTATCCTGGGGATGTCAATTAGCCTCTTTCCCTAGACACCCTTGATTAAAAGGCTCATATAGGAAGAGCTCATGGAGACAGGGATTGAAGCTATGTATTGGCACAACAATGTGGGTTTCCTGTCACCAGAATTGTTCTAGTTTCTCTTTCTAGTTGAGTTTTTGATCTTCCAACATCAGAGAGCCAACCTCAGCCCCGATCAGGCCACCATCCAGTAATGGCAAGTAGATTACATTAGGCTCTGTCTCTCATGGAAGGGATTAGTGATTGACACATTTTATGGGAAATGATTTTCTTTCCTTTTGGTAGTGTTTCTGCCAGAACAACCATTCAAGGATATTAAGAATACCTTATCTGTCACCATGATATTCCATAAAACATTGTTTCTGATTAGATGATTCATTTTATGCAAAGGAAATATAACAATGGACTCTCCCACAGAATTATCTGGAATTTTCATAAGGCTCAGTAGGAGCCAGCTTTCATTATTTAGTCACAGCAGCTCTGGTAGAATGAACAGCCTGCTGATGACTTGGTTGTGGTATCAGCTAGGAGAAAACACCCTAAGAGGGTGGGACGTTTTCCTACTGGACATGCTATTTGCCATAAACTTGTGATTGATACGTGATGGTATTGTCTCATATACAGAATTTGTTCTTCTGAGGAAGGTAAAAGTGTCCCCTCATTATTTCACAAAATTACCTCCTGGAAAAACATTTTATTTTCCCTGCTGCCTTGGACTTTTGGTGTTTGAATACCTATTACTTAAGGGAAAAGTCATTCTATCAGAGAACACTGTCATAGGTCAGATAAATCGGAAGGGATGTCTCCCTCTGGCCATTTTGGGTATATTTTTTAACCAAAAGGCTAAGAGAGAGGATCACTATGGCAGTCAGAGAGGGTGATACTAATTATCAGTTGGGAATATTGGGTTTCAGCTGTACAACTGAGGCAAGGAAGATTTACTAAGGCATCCCTTAGAGCTCTCTTGCCTAATATTCCTGATCAGTGAAAAGTTATAATAATTCAATAAAAGTAAGACCATCCATCAAGGACTCAGAATCTGGAAGAGTAGAGGTTTGTTTTACTGTTGCAAGAAAAGGACACCATCCAGTTAAGAGGATGGCTAAAGCTAGGGAGAGCATGGAATATGTGGTGAAAGATAAAAACTGTAATTATGGACCTTGTGACGAGGTATAGAAGCAGGGCCAGTAGCAGTAATGTTTTATATGGCTACCTATCTATCTTTCCTTTCATTATTTTGCTGTTTATTTTTTTCATTTCCCCCTCATTCATTCATGACTTTGTCAAATTACAGTAAAAAAATGTGAGCTGACATTAGACTGCCATAATCTGAAAAAGAAAAAAAGAATAGATTTGACAGAAAAATGTGTACTGGATATTTTCAGTTTTCCCTTCCAGATCTCTACTCTTTGATCCCTTGTTTCATTGGGATACTAAGCTTTACAGCCTTCGTTACAGGATTCCCTTGCTTCTGGCTTCTGGTTGGGTTAGTTAGGTCAATGAGAGTCGCCCACAGGTGGTTGGGGGGAGATGATGAATGAGGTCTTGTTTCTTGCTCTGTTTTGCATTGGCAGTACCTTTATCCCTCTATTTAAGGCTGCATAAGCTGTTAGTTGGTTCTTCCTGTTTTATAGTTACTGTCCTCAGATTCCAGTAATCATTCCCTCTCCTTGTCCATTCAGATCTTGTGCTTGGGACAGCTTCATTCCTTATTAGTTTCCTTATCCCTCCCACACATTTATAAATGGTTCTTTTGTTAAATTTATAATTTTGCTATTTAAATGTGCTTTATCTTTCATAGGATCCTGACTAGGATCCTGACTGGTAAAAACAAATAAACAAATAAATGTACCCAAAAACCTTAAGTAATTGTCTTTGTGCTGTATTTTGAGATCCACTTACAAAAGTTGGTGCTGTGGTGAGGCCATCTTACTCCAGAGCTTCTCTTAACCACTGCACGTGATCTTCAAGCAGTTTGAAAACACTTTTTTGAAGTCATTATCCTGATGCTTTTAATTCAGACTAAAGTTTGATTAAAGTGTTTAATCCTAGTTTGTAAACAATTTCTTTGTTGTCTGCCGTCTTACTCAAGGTGATGCAGTGAAATTACACCCCATCTCATGAGCCCAGCAAATGCCAGTCTATTTATCTGTTTAAAAGGTAACTGAAACACAAAATAAGATAATAACTCTAAAAGAAATAATTATCAAAGGCACTAATCAAGATAAAATTTAGATGAGTTAGGAATTCATCTTTATTAATTTATAGAATTTATATTTGAATTTTGTTATCAACACATATTATTTAGGATACAAAGTTTACTGATTATTGTATTTTAGCTAAACCAATAAGCAAAAATAGCTCCTGGAGAATCATTAATAATATCATTTCTTATCTATCTACTAGTGAATCTATGCACTTTCTAATTAGATTAAATTTTATTCCATTGTACACAAAATAATTACTTCTTCTCTGAAACATATTCATTATTCTTAATTTAAAAAAATCTTTCATTTCCTTTTTATCCAAAATCTGAGTTTGGAGCAAACTTTAAGCTCAAACAAATGGTATTGTGGTTATTGGCAAGAAAAGAAAGAATGGTGCAATGGTGTGTAGCAATAATGAAACACAAAATACTGAAAAGCATTTCAAGCAGGTGGTGCCACCTGTACCCATCTAATTCCTATCCTGACAGTCTGCCACCCACTTGTTAAAAGGATGGAGAACTTGATACTGGTTCAATCTTGGTGGGGAAAGGGTCCTGTGGCTCTAGCTCAAGTACTAAGTCAGATGTGGAAGAGGGGATTATTACTATTAGTGCCAGTGGATAATTTTCTTTCTGTGAAACAACTGTGGGGATCCCCTCAACAAATCTAGCTTTGATATTGGCAAGCTATCAAATGTGAGAATGGACACCTGTGGGCCAGGAATTCCCAGCTGTACTTGTTGCCCTGCTGTTCCAGTTGGCTGGCATTTCCTTATAAAGAGTATAGAAAAGGGTCTGGATGAAGGAGTGGTAATCCATTAGAGAAGCTCAGCCTACTCTGAAATCAAGAAATATATTAGGACATCATTTTAAGGGGTGTTATCTTTGGGGAACCAATAGAAAAATGAAACCAAATAAAGTCAGCATCTTTTAAGAAACTCCAAGGATACTTTTTTTTTTTTCCCCCATGCCATTATGGTAGGGATGCTATGCTATGGTGTGAATGCTATGGAAGGAAATAATGCAAAGCATATTCAATGAAAAAATGAGTGACTGTATCAATTCATGAGTGTTAACACTTTTTGTTTTGTTTTTCCAAATCCAAAAATCAGCCTCTCATATGCAGTTCTACTTCTGCATTTTTTTAAATTGGAAATACAGTTGTTAAGGATGTTATTCTGCTTGTCTTGGTGTTGAGATATAAAACTTATCACAACTATTCCTGGCTCTGTTGTGTTTGATCATTAATGAATTACTTTACCATGAGTCTTAGATTTCCCACCATCTAATATTTTGTGCATGATGAGAAGAGAATTGGGGTAATACAAGAAATCATGGTGGTAACTTTCAGCCTGAAAATCTCAGGCTTCCTTTGTAATAATACTCATTCAAGGGCATCTTTTTTATTTTTAAAGATTTTATTTATTTATTTGACAGAGAGAGACAGCGAGAGAGGGAACACAAGCAAGGAGAGTGGGAGGGGGAGAAGCAGGCTTCCCGAAGATCAGGGAGCCCAATGTGGGACGAAGGCTTCCTTTTTTTTTTTTTTAAAGATTTTATTTATTTATTTGACAGACAGAGAGCACAAGTAGGCAGAGAGGCCGGCAGAGAGAGAGGAGGAAGCAGGCTCCCTGATGAGCAGAGAGCCCCGATGTGGGGCTCGATGCGGGGCTCGATGCGGGGCTCCATCCCAGGACCCTGGGATCATGGCCTGAGCCGAAGGCAGAGGCTTTAACCCACTGAGCCACCCAGGCACCCT
This sequence comes from Mellivora capensis, assembly GCA_004024625.1. NCBI lineage: Eukaryota > Metazoa > Chordata > Mammalia > Carnivora > Mustelidae > Mellivora > Mellivora capensis. Next base: position 13,370 of record PISX010027492.1, on the reverse strand, counting down.
GAGGGTTTCCTTTTTTAAAAAAGTAATTACCCCCTTCCCCTTAAAAAAGTAAAACCATGTACACTTGAATAGATCTGGCTGTCGATATTGTTCCTCAGCAAGTGCTAATTTGCCTCAAGTTAATTCATGTTAATTTTCTTTAAATTGTCTTTTGGAGTAAAAACATAAAGGTAGGTGGACTTAGCATAACCCTATGACCTCTGGTCATTGTTTTCACTCTGGCCAGTGACAACAGAGGAAGACAGTCATAATGGTGGTGATAACTTTAAGTTCTAACTTAGCCCTTAATTTATCCATTTCCCAAACATGAGGTCATTTATGAATAAGAGTATTTATATCATATCCTCCATCTACCTGGGTGTTGCAAGTGATATTCATTATGGTTTGTGTGGCCATAATTATCTAACAATAGTAACTAATCCATGGAATTACCTCATCTCCCGCGCTAGGGAGAAGGAACAGGCAAAAGATGTCTCTTGGAGAAACTAAAGTAGCTAGCATTACAAAAGCAATTATTGAGTGCTAACATGAGTTATCCAGGTTTGAAATAGTTAAAATTGTCTTCCATAAAGTAATGTGTTCTTCCGCTATTAAGTCATTTTGTTATTACATGTGTTCCAATCTTAGAGAAGGAAGAGCCTGACAGCCCTGGTGGTGTGAGGTCCAAAGTAGGATCCTGTTACTAAATTCCTTTTAGAAGCCTAGAATTTCTTCAAGAAAATGAATGTCTTATGCTTCTGTATCTTAATGCATCAAAGGGGCATGTAATTTGTGTAAAACATCTATGTACATGGCATCATATCAGAATTCTATAGGAAAAAATCTTTCCAGTATGGATATACAAGGTCCAAAATCCTAAAAGAAAAAAATCACAATGGAAACTTTATATTCATTTTCTAGGCGACATATTCAGATTGTCTGGTGTGAAACAGCATTCAGCACCATACTTAAATCTAATGCCAAGCAGAGTAACTAATCTCAGCACAGTGGTGACAGGTGCAAGCCTTATGGCTTCTTACTGTAGGTTCACTGGGAAATGACACCTAATAATCCTGCCCAGGTTCATACTAACTCAGAGAATCTGCTTTCCTATATCTTCAAGTCACTGCTTTCCTAATTTTTTTAGAATCATGTCCATTTCTATTACTAATACAAATAATTCCACCTTTTTTTCTGCTCACACTGTTTAAAAAGAATTTTTGTTTGTTTACTATTAAAGAGGTAAGACTGGTTTAGATGAATATGTGAAAATGATTACATGCAAACTGCTTTGAATTATGATATATTTAATATATCCCCAGTAGAATAATGCTACCTAAAGCTAATGTTTATTTAATATTATGGATAGAAAATAGGTGTGCACTATGACATATGTGAACAGATCCAATTAATTTTATTTAATAATTGTTTGTGTTTTATTTGCAAATGGCAAAGATGCCATCATTTATTTCTCTATTATCCCTGCTATAATGATTTATTTATATCTTTAAAGACACTAAAAATATAGGAAGAGGTTATTCTTTTGGCAAAGCAGAGACCTAGAATTTCATTCGCTGGCTGCCTTAAATCATAAGATACCTTTGTAATTGGAAGAAAAGGAAATATTATTTATAAATAACTGTCACTTCACAGTCCAAACAAGTGAATAGTGACACACAAACACACAGAACTACACTATAATGTAACAGGAACATTCATATTATTTCATAGTTAATATATATCTTAACATTTATCTATGGAGTTGTGGGGATTGGGTGAAGGGGTCTAGGGAAAAAGAGGATACACTTGATATATTATGATTGCTGTTCCCAGACTGGATTATTCTCCTACTGGAATCTCATTCTTAATTTTACCTCTCAAGAAAGATTTTTCCTAGTTTCTTACTCTCCTACCCATTATTTAAACAACTCTACTAATTTACCTGCTTGTCAGTGACCGTAGGCTCTACACCTACCTGTGATCCATAACATCCACATCCATAAAGTGAGTATTTTTGAAAAAGAAAAAAAATTGGTTCTCTTGACAAATCACAGGTTTTTCAACTCAGACACCACATTAGAATTACCTGGTGAAGTTTCAAACAATACTAATGTTTAGACCCTACACCAGACCAATTAAATCAGAATCTCTGGGGCTACTGTCCATGGCTTGGTATTTTTAAACATCTGCCCCAAGTTATAAATTAAAAAAGGTTGAGAACCATTGTGTGGTGGTAGCAAACACCAAGACACATTGAAGAACTGTAAGAGATCAATATTTGCTGATTTATTAATCCAGAAAAGAGCAGAGTGAAGGACGAACAAGTGGTTTTGATGCAAAACAACTTGAAATTTATTCTGTATGGTAATTATCAATCACTGAAAGATTTCTAAGCCAGATATTGATATCAAATTTCAGTTTAAGAATGCTTATTTTCAGAAGTGCAAGAACTCTTAACCTGCAGTCTGTAGCTCAACTCCACATTCTATGGATGGGCTTCAGATTAAAAGTATGATTTCAGAAAGTCTTGCATGGATAGACACACACAGTTTCCTTACATTATTTAGCTTTTGCTTTCTCAAAGTAATATAACTTAAATTATATTTTCAGAAGAAAAACTTAAAATTATTTAGAAATCATTAATTTTTCTGGATCAGTAGGGAACTAAATATAGAAAACAAATTAGAATTATTGCCCTTCTATATAGATTTTAGTCATCTATTTCTGTAGATAATTTGTCAGGGACGATTACTTCAAAATCTTAAAATTTATTATCTGTTGTTTATTATTTTCATTGTATCATGTTTAATGTAGGCTTCATGGGATAAAAATATAATTTGGACACTTATTTGAGCAAGTAATTGGAAGTCCAAATGTAGGGTGGGTTTCAGGATTAGTTTATTTAATAACTCAATAACTATATCAGCATTCAAATAGTTTCTGCCCGTCTGTCCTGGATCTACTGTGTCAGTCTACCATGCTGTGGGCTCCACTGAATGACTAGTAGGAACAATTCTGGGTGTTAGACTTTCTTGTTTCTGAGAAAGAAAGAGTTGATTTATTAAATATCTTCCCAAGGAAGGAGGGTTCTCCCTTCCCAGAAGTTTCCAGTATCTTTGATCAGAATCAGGTGAAGTGCCCATTTCTTAAACATTAAAAACTCTGTATCAAGGCACCTAGGACTACTGAGTGCATTCATATAATCAGAACTTATCTTTTGTAACTTCTAATGGGCCAACTTCTGTCAAGACATGTGGACATTTGGAATAAATTAAATTCTTGAGAAAAATTAGAATTTGTGAAGAAGGGAGAGAAGATACTCTGGCTTGATAAACAACAATATTTACCTCAACTCTCTTTTTAAGAGTAGGTATTAGTGCTTTTAGTTGCTGTAATTATTGGAATATAATACTTAAAGGAATGCTTTTCCAAGAGTAGAGGCTGTGGATTCATTTTACAAGTCTGCTATGGAGTTATTTAATGCATAATTTGGTAAATTTTTCATAATACTAAATTTATTTAATTTCAAGATCTACACTTTTCTCAATAGCTGTCCAAATTTTAGTATCACAACATTTTTTCTTTATATAAATAATAGTACTTAGGGGTGCCTCGGTGGCTCAGTAGGTTAAGTGTCTGTCTTTGGCTCAAGTCATGCTATGTTTGAGACCCCATTGGACACCCTGCTCAGTGAGGAGTCTACTTCTTCCTTGCTTGTGATCTCTCTCACACTCTCTCTAATAAATAGATAAATCTTAAAAAAAGAAATAATAATATTTAGCAGATATGGCACTTGGGTGGCTCAGTGGGTTATGCCTCTGCTTTCAGCTCAGGTCATGATCTCAGAGTCCTGGGATCAAGGCCCGCATCGGGCTCTCTGCTCAGCAGGTGGCCTGCTTCCCCTTCTCTCTCTCTGCCTGCCTCTCTGCCTATTTGTGACCTCTCTCTCTCTGTGTCAAATAAATAAATAAAATCTTAAAAAAATATTTAGCAGATAAAACAATTTACTTGGCAGAATTACATTTGGTAATAATATGGTAATTCTTTTGTCAAAATTATTATAATTGGAGTTTTTAAGTTTTTTAAATTACTTATCACAATATTTAAAGTTTAATCACAAAAAGTTTAAAGTGATAAATACTTTTGTGTTCCATTGGGCAAAATTTGGCTCTCAAATGTTGTAATTAAGGGAATAATAATAATGACAGCTAAAACTTTTTGAATTATTGAATGCTTACTCTTTGCCTGGCACTATTCTAAGTCTTATATATGGCAAGGAACTCTGGAGACTCAGTGGTACATTTCTGATCAAGTGCTTGGGTGGGCGATAATCTGTTTAGAGGTAGTGAGGTCAACCGTAGCAGAGACCAGTAAGTGCATGGTTAAGAATATAAACTTTCTATAGCTATACTTGTGAGTACAGCTGTACAAGTCCATAATGTATGGACTTGTACATAATGTATGGACTTGTGAAATCACCATGTTGTACAACTGAAACTAATGTAACATTGTGTGTCAACTTTACTTCAATGAAAATAGAGAATGTAAACTATCTGGATTAAAATCTTGCCACCACCACTTACTAGCCATGTGAACATTAGCAATTATTAAATATTATTTATGCCTTAGTTTTTCATATGTAATAGAGGCAAAACTAATACCTCCCCTACTACAATTGTAAATATTAACTGATCTAGTAAATGTAAAGGACTTCAAAGGGAATCTGGCAGATCATATAGAAAACCTTATTAATACATTAACTACTGTATGGGTCAGTATTCAACCAAGGAAACAGAAACCACTCTGCATGTTTCAAGCACAGAGAATTTAATACAGGAATTGATTACACTGGTGATGACAGAGCCAAGATGGCACCCATGGAACAGTGAGGCAACAGAGGGATTAGGAAGAGCAGGAAGCTGCTGTCACATCAAGACTATTTGAAGAAATATGGATAGGAGGAAAGGGTAAGTGAATTCAGAGATAAATCATTCAGGAGAATTTGTAGCAAGACAGGAAATTCTGGTGGAAATTGAAGTTTGGGAAGGGGTGTGATTGCAGCTGGACTGGTTGTCCAAAGTAGGAGGTGAACTATCCTAGCACAGCTAGCTAAGAAGTTAACTATGAAGGGGCCTATGGAGCCTGCAGAGCCTAACCCTTCCACCATACAGAGCAGAATAGCTAAAGGGTAAAGAACAGATCTGTGAGCAAACTGGGCCATTGCTAGCATAGATACTCTTATGTGTTAGGTGTCTTGGGAAAATTATAACCCTATCCATGGTTCGTTTTTGTGTGATGAGAAAGATAACTAAGGTATTCATGTTTATCAATTTAGCAATTTTACATGTAAATTCATTTTCCTTTATATTGTTTTCAAAATGCATTCTTATCTATTTTCTCTCATTAGTACATGAAGTAAAATAAAAGGAAATTATTAATACTCATTTTGTAACTGAAGGAGTTGAGTGTCCAAGCTTATAATCCAATCTATTATTTAAAAATCACTGGGAGGAAACCAGATGGATTCCTCTTATTTCTATAAACTTAGGTCCTTTGTCCTAATAAAATACAATCAATCTCAGGGGCTCCTGGGTGGCTCAGATGGCTAAGCATCTGCCTTTGGCTCAGGTCATGATCTTTAGATCCTGGGATCCAGCCCCAGGTCAGGCTCCCAGCTCAACAGGGAGCCTGCTTCTCCCTCTGCCTCTGCCACTGCTTGTGCTCTATCTCTCTCAAATAAATACAATATTGAAAAAAAAAAAACCTATCCATCTACCTGTTGGCATTGTCTGGGCAGCTGTAGTTTTTCCTAAGAATTCTGGTAGTATAATTTTGCAAAATAATTTTTTTAAAAATTTTTTACCTTCAAATTAATATATGAGTAAACAATAGATTCCCTAAGTATTGGGTTGCATAATTTTTGTGTTTTTGTTTTCCAGATTCAAATATTTTATTTCCAAATAGTGAAATTTCTAACCTTAAATTCTACTCAAGTATTTTATTTGACTTTTTAGCAAAATGGCCCTTTAAGTTGGAAACATTTACATGGAGTGGAAGATTTGGTAAGCCATTTTTACAATCTAGTGTAGTATTCTAGTGGTATACAAATAATAGGCTAGGAAAGGTAGCTTTTTCTGACATGATGCTAGTTTCACTACCTTCAGTTTTTTTCCATTAGCATTATAGTCATAGGGGTTGAATACTAAGGCCCCAAGCCATAGACATCATTTTTAGGTATAGCAGATTAAGATTTAACCTTTTATGACACCTTGGTCTTTTTTTGAAAGTAGATAATGACCTTTACGTATTCAAAGGCTGGACCATTTAGAATATGATTTTTTTCTACCTAATGAGCCTCCACCTGTGAGAATGCATGCCACAGTTTCTTTCTTATATAAATCAGCTCAACATATTTAAGACATATTTTAGGTTTCAGATTCTTTGAACATTATCTTAACTAATTTTTCCATTATCACAGAACTGTGCCAATTCTATGTTTGTTTCAAAGTAGGTAAAGGAAAGTTTCCCTCTATTTATTGTTATACACGTATGGGTGTCCATACCAGGGTTGCTTGGGCCCAAGTATGAGCATTTGGTGAAATAGTTTCTATACAATATGTCACACGCTATCACACAGAAACTTTTTCATTTTCAGGAGGCATAGCATACCCAGAGTGCCTGAGTCAAGAAGTCTTTAAATAATAACTACCCTGTTGACTTTCATACTTTATCACTGAATTGCCCTTATTATGTCTGCTTTGGGTCTTATTTTAATATCAATTTCTTTTCCCCAGAGGCACAGATTTCCTTGTGGTAGATTCTATTATTATTTTTCCTGCATCCTTCTTTCCAACTAACTCTAGACCAATCATCAACAGTTTGCTTTTACTTTGTTGGTAAAAATCCATACAATTACATATACCAGGAAATTCAGAATCTTAGGTGAGGGAGGAAATAGTATTTGTAAAGTGGGTAAATCTGTGCCCAGAACATTGTATGCACTGTTATTAAATGGCTGCATACATAAATGAATGAACGAATTAGTGAGTAAACGGATTGAACTGCATCCCAGATTTACTTGAATCTTTACTCTTGAACCACCAAGTAACCAAAATAATACACAGAAATTATTTCTATATTTTCTATTAAAATTATTTTAATAGAAAATTGATCTAGTCTAAATATGATAAATAATTGAAAGCCCCAGGCTTTCTCCCCCCACCCCACCCCCACATAGACCCAGATAGGGTTTTGGCATCTGCAGCTCTTCTGGGATGGAATTTAGTGCTGGCCCACATGGTTACACATAGTGTTGCAGTTTCAGTCCAGAAGCTGGTTATTTACAGACATAGCCCACTGTCCATAGTTAATAGGTCTTATTATTCATCAAAATGATTAGCTAAACACTCTAATTGTTTTAGATGAGAAAACTGTTATCTGTATCTTCATTACAAACATGCAACCTAATGACTTGTACACAACAATTTGTATTAACCCTTAATAAAAGGCCTTTCTAATTATATAGATAAAGCAAAGAATGATCGCTCTTTGTACTTTAAATTTTGTCTTCTATGAAAAAAACTAATATTAGTACAATGTTTGGACTTAATTTTTTGACAGTGAAATAATCATTTAATAAATAATGAAAGTGTCCCCTGAAGTTTTATTTTATACTTAAATATTTAAATCCTCAATTATGAGACTTGATCATGAGAATATATTCAAATCCTTGTAGAAATTAAACAAATAAGCTCCACAAAAATATATATTAATTTTAAGAATCTTTAATTATCTATAAAGCAAAACTTTTACATATAATTTATGTAAATTTTATGTGTAATTAAAACTTTTAAAAGATACATAATAAGAATTAGAAATAAAAGAAAACTGAATACATTTTAATATTTGGTGGTAAAGCCATTTCTATTTAAAGGTGCTAATCATCTTGCATACATGTCTCAATAGAAGATGTTTTCTGAGTTTTTATGAGGGATTTCACTTTAGTTTCTATTAGAAAAATTGGAAATATTCTGAGCTTTCAGGAAGTAAAAAAAAAAAAAAGTTTAAGCTCCTAAAAAAAAAAAAAAAAAGAAAGAAAGAAAGAAAAGAAAAAGAAAAAGACTTTGTGGCCCTGCTTAATGTTCATGTCATCAGTTAAATTAGATGTGACAGGACCAGTAAGTCTGGAGATTTTCACCACTAGTGTGATTGCCTTGAAGTATTTTGTCTCCTTAGAATCTCTTTGGCTCCATTTCCCAAGGAAGTTGACTCTATGTTAATCCTGTTGACTCTTTCACAAGGGTTTTAAATGGTCTGTGACCAGCCCTGGGGAAGAGAACGCTTCTCTGAGGACTGCTAGCCCACTTAGCCACCCAGTCTTCATCCTTCTCCTAGGAAAGAATGCTAATTACAACAAGAGATTGCTTGTATCTTAACACAGCAGTGAGAGTTGAAAGAGTCAATTACTTATTTAGGGATTGTGCATGAGGTTAAAGAGTATGCCCTCTCAAAGATCTTTAAACTGAGAATTGCCACATTCAAAGAAGAAATACTTTAAAATGGTGATGAAGCAAGGCAAAATATTTTCATCACTCATAACACAATCATGCTTTATAAGCAAGCTGGTGTTTGGTTGACTTAGAGGGATCTGGAATCTTTATCATAATGCATAGGGCACATGGAATTTAATAGGTTGACCTTGAAAACAGTTTTTTATTATTTTTATCACTTTACAAGTAACATTTAAGTAACTTGCTATTGAATTACATATAGGTCAAGATTTTAAACTTTACCCTATTTTTGTTTGCTTCAATGATGAAAATATTGGTACTTGTCTTATACAGTCTTTACCACTTATAACTTTAAGGTAAACGTTTTATTTAAATTGTAAAATCTATTTAAATCCTCCAAAGCAAGAGTCTTGAAGAAAACGAACATTTTAAGTAAATAATTTTTAAAGAAGAATACATGTTTTATTAATAACCCTGCTCAGAACTATGATGATGAATGACAATAGACTAAAATGTAGTAAAAAAAGCATTTCTTTTGAAGGGTAGAAAATGACTCTTGAAAGATATTCAGCTAGCAGAAAAAAAATATAGTTTAAAACAATACTTTTATATTACTTAATGTTTAAATAAGTTTAATTTTTATGTTGTTACCATGATCATCATACAGTTATTTGATTTACCTAATTGTCTTGCAGTATGAATATGAAATAGATATTAAAAAATTATTACTATGCAAAACACTAACCCATATTTATAAATCTTTCATCAATTTTACAGATCATTGATAAAGCTTCTGGTTTCTAACAAATTTCTACTCAAGATGATTATGTTTCTCATCTTTAATTATTATCCTTTCTAATCTAATAAAATAAAACAGAAAACAATTCTCATGGGATATATTCATAAAAGGTCTTTTAGTAAATAGTAATAATAGCAACTTAGACTAAACTATTTGTGGGGAAAGGTAAAAGCTGATACTCCTTCCCAGGAGCTAGTTTTAAGCATGAGAGCAATTTGAGATACTGTTGGTACATTCCAGAACTCCCCTTGGTCTTAATTAGAACAATTGAAAGAAACTGTTAATTTTGATCAGCTGGTGAAAAGCCCTGCTGTTGCAGTCAGTCATTTCTATGGAGTTCAACTTTCAAGTTCATAAGCAAAAGGGTTAGATTAAAGGATTTTTCCTCCCAGTAAATCATTAGCACAAATGCATCATTTCAAAATTAATACTTTAAGATTGAGCTGTATTTTAAGGTTATAGAGTTGCTAGTTTAAAATGTGACACACAGTGTATAAGTAATTCATTTCACAGTGGGTTGTATATTTTTAGTTTCCATATTTAGAGCTAAATAGAATATTTTAATTTGTCGAAAATCCATCTTTTGGGAGCATATGCTGATGTTCATACTATATATCTACATAATAATCAAAAGTAGTTTTGGGAAAAATGGAAGGAGGCCACACAATACATTAAAAGGGGCTATAGTAAGGGGAAAAATAAGGTAGGAATGTGGTGAATGAGGTGCCTTCAGCCCTTTTGTTTGTAACAGACAAACAAACAATGGGACAGTGAGAAGAGGAAAGCTAGATAAGAAAGACATCACATTCAGTTACCCACCACAAAAAATGAAAACGCAAGATTTCTCAACTGTCATAGCAAGCAGAGAGGGTGTGAATATGCTTAACTGAGAAATCTGTCATTGATGATAGACGTATTCAGTTGCTGGTATTGTTGTTGACTTGCTTATCCTATATAGATGTTGATTTTTATTCCTGCCATGTTGCTCTCCAGGTGAGTGCACCTGATGGTACATGCCAGGTGCTCTATTGGGATTAAAGAAGATAACACTGGTGCTTCTGCATATATTTGTTTTCTTTTTTTCATATTTTCTTCTCTATGATTTATAATGTGCATATTGTATTAATATATAGTCCATGTATATCTACACACATCAAATAGATGAATATAATGGTGTACAATTAAAATGATTTGGAGGCTACTGATCTCTATAGCGATTATGTTTCAATTATCATCAAGGTCCCTTCAAGCATAACTTCATATTATTCTAAGTATGTGATTGTATGACTGTTTATATTTGTATTTAGGTTAAATATTTAAGTAATTTTATATTTGCATCACATGGAGGAAAAGTTTTCTATTATCTATCCAGCATCAATTAAATGCAAGTATCTACCCGCATACCTCTATTATCTTGCTGGCAGTCTGGGTGCATATTACGTCTCACCTTTGAAAACCACAATTATTGTTTAATCTTTATTGAAAAGAAATGTTTCCTAAGAGGTTGGAGACATAGCTTCATTTGCATATGTAATTCAAAAACTGTAGGATGATGGGACAGTTGTTTAACACCCATTTGTATTTCCATAAGCATTCATAGGTGATAGTAAAGAAAGAAGAGCTAACATAGAAAGAAGCAGCAGGTGGATGAATCCACCAGGTATAGAGACTGAGAGGAACCAGAGACTAGATACCAGAAGAAAGTATACAATACTACTCAACCCTAACTGGCAGGGTGCTCAGCATTGGGTGGTCTCAAGGACCATGCTGGTGGAAGCCAGCACAAACATTACCTCCATCATTAATCATACTTCAATTTTTCAGTCCGGGTACTACAGGTGATGATAAACCATCTGCTCCCTTTTCCACAGATGGAGTCTTATCAAGAACATGGGTTTTTGTGTAGTAAATTGATGAGAACATTCTGGAATGCTCTGTTCATAGCTTCTCTGTTTTGCTCTTAGGATAGTAGCCACTAAGGTATATCTGGCAATTTTTGCTTTCTAATGGGTAGAAGAAGGTAGTTCTAAAGCCAAGCAAAGGGTGAGGAAATATTTTAAAAGTGTGGAGCCTAAGCCATATCCCCAGATTCTGAGATCTCTGGTGTAGCCCAGGAGTCTGCCCTTTAGAAAAGAGGATTCTTATGCAGTTATTTAAAAGCACTATAAAAATACTTTTCTCTAATCCCTTGCTCAAAAGTTTAAGCATGAGAAGTATTTCAGAATTCTGAACTTTTTGTGTTTTAGAAAGGTAATATTGTACATATGCCATGTATAACATAAGATACTCAGCAGGTTCTGGGGGCTAACATAACAGTATCAGTCATGATCGGGTCAGGAAAAGAGAAATCTTAACTAGATATTTCAGAGGAAGAAGTTTAATATAAGAGATAGTCTACACAGGTGTTGGTGAGATAAAAGAACACAGAAGAAAATGCTGGGGCATCCAGAGAAAATAAGAGGAGTTTATGGGAATTTATAAGGTTAGGAAAAAAGAACATCCCAACTGTAGCTATGGGGCTGATTCTACAGGCATCAAAAGAAGCTAGAGGCTGGAACCAACTGTGGAAGGGGTTCTGTTAGGAACAGCAAACCAACAGAAAGAAACAAGCGTCCTCTCCTGTTCCAACCTCCCTTTAGTGCCACTTACTGGTAAAATAGAATGAGAAACCAGCTGGCAAAGAAGAAATGTGTTTGGAGTGTCTCAGCCCCAGCTCTGCAAAGCCAAATAAGGAAGGCTATATTGGAGTAAGAGACAAAAGCTTAATAACAGGTTACTATGTCTACAACAAAAATAATGAGTATTTACCCCAAGTAGGAACAATGAATAAATTGCATAACATCTGCTCAGTTGAAGTTTTGCAGCTAAATGAGTTTGTTCCTAATTTGGAAAAAAAAATAGATACTTTTGGATTTCAAAGTTATAGATAAGGCAGTATGTACTTGTACTACCCTGTGTTAGAGGAAAGCACGTTCTCTGCTTTTTCAGTCTTCTGGAAAGATGTTCCCTAAGCACACATTTTGCTCCTTTCCTGACCGAACTTAGAGAGGTAGAGTGGATTCTTTGAGAAGAATAACTATCACACTCAGATCATATCTGTCCTTTTCCTCCTCTTGAGTACAAATTTGACTATGAAAGAATGCATTTCCTTATGCTCCTTTATGTCATAAATCAGGCCCATGCAGGACCGTTCTATGTGGAAAGGCTTTGCTAGTTCAGCTTTGTCTATGACTGGAATTTAATAGTGCAAATCTACATGGCAAAGAGATCTACATCCACACTCAGCAATTTGGCCCGAAACAGTAATAAAGGTAATAATTTTACTCCCTTTTTTACTCAGTAGGGAAGTTAGGTAACAGTGGTCTGGATATTTGGGGCTCTATAAGATAACTTAATTGTTCAACATAATAATGTAAATTATAAAGTTCATTGATAGAGAGCCTACATTGCAAATATTTTCTACCTCCTAATGGTATTAGCCTATACTCTCCTTTAAAATTGTTGGTCCTTGGGAGATGTGTGCAATGATGCCCTGGCTTACAAGTAAAATAGTTAAAGCACCAGGTGTGTTGAAATCCACCCTGGTGAGGGAATCTAACCTGGTTGGCCTTTACTCACTCTGGATATGTTTTTTTAATTTGGAGCCCCAAAGCTTCTTCCCAACCTTTCTTATATTCAGCTTGTGGTGTTGTGACCAGCACTTATTGTGTTACTAATATTCTGAGATAATTTCTGGAATCAAAGACTCACACTTGGGAAATGCACAAATGAGATAAGAGAAATGGATCCAAGATGATGTCCTCACCTGTGCATACAGTGAAGTTTCATGCAAGGAAATTCTGAAGGAGTGGGTGGCAGTGCCCAGTTTGAAAGCAAGGGAAAGTGATTAGGAACTGGAGGACTGTTCTCCCGTTTGTTAAGAGGAGCTTAAGCTCTCAGGTAGTCCTTTGGACCCTGAAGGAAAATCTATGGTAACCTTGAACGTTTTATCAACTTTAACTATTGACCACCTTTGCTAAAACTCATAAATAGCCCTGATCCCTGAATTAAAAATTGTACCATGTTTATTTGTCCAGCCAAGA
>PISX010027491.1:0-22920 GCA_004024625.1 Mellivora capensis | reverse complement strand
TCAATCTTATTAATTCTTTCAAAGAACCAGCTCCTAGTTTCGTTGATTTGTTCTATTGTTTTTTTGGTTTCTATTTCGTTGATTTCTGCTCTGATCTTTATGATTTCTCTTCTCCTGCTGGGTTTAGGCTTTCTTTGTTGTTCTTTCTCCAGCTCCTTTAGGTGTAGGGTTAAGTTGTGTATTTGAGACCTTTCTTGTTGCTTGAGAAAGGCTTGTACCGCTATATATTTTCCTCTCAGGACTGCCTTTGCTGTGTCCCACAGGTTTTGAACCATTGTGTTTTCATCATCATTTGTTTCCATGAATTTTTTCAATTCTTCTTTAATTTCCTGGTTGACCCATTCATTCTTTAGAAGGGTGCTGTTTAGCCTCCATGTATTTGGGTTCTTTCCAAATTTCCTCTTGTTATTGAGTTCTAGCTTCAGAGCACTGTGGTCTTCCAGAAAGTGGCTGATTTTCTCTTTCCAGAATTGCTGTTCTTCCTCTCTTTGATCTCCCGTTGGATTTGTAGGTGTTCACAATGGTTTGATAAGCTATCTAGCTGATCTCCAGCTACCTGATACAGTCTCAGCCTGCTAATTCTCCGCCATCTTGACTCCCTCCAATTAAGATGTTTTAAAACTGAACTTCAACACAACCCAAGACTCTGATCTCTCAATTCATGCAGAAATCTTTATGTAGTCCACTTGAGATTTTCACTCTCTGGCTTTCATTTGTTTAAAGCAGTTACCATCCTGTTTAACTTCTATGTCAAGGTGTTCACAAGGCCATATTAATTGTCTCACTTGGGCCTTGAACTGCTTGCTCCCAGAAGCTCACTCAGCTCCCTAGGGACATATAGTTAGGATGGGACATGAACTGTTTATGACAAAACAGTCTTTGGTGCCATGCAGTTGTCAGATCTGGGAAGATCATTTCCAGCAGAGAGGAACCCCTAGGTTTGTTGCTCCCTATAAGAGCATAGTCCTCTCCACTTCACACACATTCAACTAATGGATTTCCACTACTTACCTCATGGAACCTTTTGGTGAAAGTCTCTATGTTTTATTTTGTTACTGGCAAGCTCAAGACCCTTACTCTCAGCCCCCTGGGATCTACGGGAATTTCTGGATCACTTCCATTCTCTTCTAGTGGAGTGGTAAATCAGAGGATGATCTGAAACCCTTCCTATGTCCAGATTGCCTCATTGTGTGGTCATATTTCTTGCTCCCTCATCCAAGTTTCAGTGTGGTAGGACATATTTGTGGGTTGATATTCTCAAATTCAGTTATAATACAGAACCCCAGTTTCTTCTAGTTCTAAACCCTGCAATTTCATGAGGAACTCTGTTAAATCTACTCCTTCCTTTTGAGGAATCAGTGAGTGGGAGCAGGATACATGTCTCTTGCACTTTCTTCTCCTTCTCCAGAACCCAACACCAGGATTTTTCAGCATCCCCACTATTAACATTTTGGGCTGCATAAATCTTCATTGTAGGTGTGGGTGTCCTGTGCATTATAGGATGCTTAGCAGCATTCATGGCTTTTGCCCACTAGATGATAATACTCCATTCCTAGTTGTGACAACCAAGCATCTCCAGACATTGCCAAATGTCCCCCTGAGGGAGGCAAAACCACTCTCCACTGAGAACCACTGCTCAACACTGACTATATCCATTGGTATAAAGGTATTTTTTATATACATAGTATGCGTTGAAGAAGGAAGATAGAAACCTGCTCTGTCTATTAAAATCTCTACAACTTTACTGTACTCAATGGTGTCAGTGGTAACCGAGTTCTTTTTAAAAAGATCTGGGGATTCTCTTTTCTCCAAAGGAGCTATCCCCACATAAATGAATCTCTATTTAACATCAAGGTCAGTAAGGGCCAACATATGGCCTAGAAAACCAGGTTGAGAGCACCTTCAATTAATATTTTGCATACTGTACGGTCCAGGTTCTAGCACAGTAGTTTGAGAACCAAGAGAAAGAGATGCGTGTTGTAGTTATTTATCTCCTGTTGAGGGTTATAATGGCCTTGTTTGATATGGATGTTGCTACCTTCCTAAAGTATAATCCTTATATTCCTGAGTCTAAAATTACAGCATTAAAATATTAGATAAATCTTACATCCTTTGAACCTTTCTTCAAGAAACTCACATTTGACTGCCCTCTAGCCATCCTTCTTCCTTAATTCACAGACCTTTAAAAAGGAGTCTACATTTACTGTTTTAACTTCCTTACTTCCTTTTATTCCTTAATCCATTGCACTATCACTGTTTTCACACCACTCCACTAAAACTGTTGCTATTAAGATCACCACCTACAATATCCAACATATACTCTCCATTTTTTTTTTGTTTCTTCATCTCTCCATATTTTATATTATGATCAGTTTGGCTTCCTATGAGTAGCATATCATCAGGCAATCCTAGAACAACCACTGTATCAATTCCCTCTCATTTCCTTGTCCAGTGCTGATGTTGCCCATTCTCTTTTTGTTTTTTTCCCCTCAGAGACTCTCTCTTGTCTTGTTTGGCACACTCTGCCTGAAGCAGGCAACCCTTGGTGCTTCTGTGATGGATATCTTTTACTGCTTCCTCCAAAATAACTCTTAGCCCTCTCACTTTGCTTGTGCCCTAAGAAGCAAACCTTTAAGTCCTGTATCAATGAGCTCCTATGCACTATGGCTTCCATTGACCAGGTTTGGCCAATGGGATCAATAGTATAAGTTCAGAGAGAAGGAAGAGAGTCAGGTCAGGTTATTTATTCCCTTCCTATGATGTCTCCTCTCAAGCTGGCTGTGTCCCTCAACAGATGGACGCTGTTTCTTTCATGGCCACCTGCATTCTTGTATGTATTTACATATTGCTTTAGGTGACCTTTGCCCTCTCTCATTGTTTAGGTTCAGAAATAGTTTTATTGCTGTTAGTAAGTTTCCTTCAATATTCTTTTGGTTTCCTTTTAACTTGCCCATACTTTTATAATCCATCTCTTTGTAAATATACCCTCCCAGAATTATTATAGTTATTACTGAGTGCTCATAATTTTCCTGTTGGGAACCTGAATGAGATACCCACCGATATACTATTATGGCCCTGTCCTTTTCTCCAAGGTCACAGTATGTTTATATGATTTTCTACTGAATATACTTATGTAACCTGTGTACTCCATGGGAATTTCAAATTCAACATGCCCAAATTGAATCTATTATCCTTTTTCTCCCCAAAGCCATATTCCTAGAAGTTAATTTGACTCTCCCATTCTCACTATATGTATGTATTAATTTAATCATTAAATCATATTGAAATGACTTTTAGTCTGTCCTACTTCATCTTTACTACCTCTCTTAGGTTAGATATTATTAAATTTACCATTTAAACTATGAAAATAACCTTTTAAGTTTTTTCCCTGTCACTTGAATTACTGCTAGTGGATTTTCTTTTACACTAGTAGTGCGAACTATCCTATCTTGAATAGCTGACCCCAAAACTTTTCTAAGCTATTTTCCGTAAGGAAGAAAAAAAAAATAACTCCAAGTGTTTTACAACTTACTACTCATCTCCTGATATGCTTGCTCTGCAGTCTCATACCCATCCACCAAATCTTTCCCTCAGTTTCTGAAAATGCCAAATTCACAGCCTCTGAACACATTACTTTGTTTCTCCACGCTCTAGTACATGTTGTTTTGTACATGTTGTATTCATTAGTGAGGATTTCATTATATTTCATTTATTTATATATCAGCTCTGTCTCTGTGAAACCTTACTGGTCTCAAATAAACCTCACTACTCATTCCCCTGTACTATATATGTAGAAGGTAATAAATATGATGATATGCTTTAATTACTTACATTTTTTATATGTTGCTAAACTTGAACTCCTCAAGAGCAGAGACCATTTTTAAAAACCACCTCATGTTTCCCAGAACTAAAAGTACCTTACCAAAAATTATTGATCCATCAGGTTGTTTACTCTTTTCCCATAGAGAACATATTTTTTAAAAATAAAAATTTCATATTTCATTTTTAAATAAATCATATTTTGGCAGGCTCTCTTACATCAACTGCCTAAGAGTCTCACTGTTAGAAGCAACAACCTCACCCCTTCCTCCCCACTATCTGCTCAGCAGCCACAAAGCAGCAACCATGCTTGACTATATCTCCATCCATGTTGGCCAGGCTGGTCAGACTGGCAATGCCTTCTGGGAGCTCTATTGCCTGGAACATGGCATCCAGCCCAATGGTCAAATGCCAAGTGACAAGACTACTGGGGGAGGAGATGACTCCTTCAACACCTTCTTCAGTGTGATGGCTGTTGGCAAGCAATAGCCCAGTGTTTGTAGACCCAACACCCATGGTCATTGATGGAGTTTGCACTGGCACCTACTGCCAGCTTTCCCACCCTGAACAGTCTAACACAGGCAAGGAAGATGCTGCCAATAACTGACCAAAGGCATTACACTCTTGACAAGAGGATCATTGACCTAATCTTGAACTGAATTTGGAAACTGACCAGTGCATAAGTCTTCAGGGTTCTTGGTTTTCCACAGCTTTGGAGGGGGAATTGGTTCTAGGTTCACCTCCCTGCTGATGGAATGACCTTCTGGTAAGAATTCCAAGCTGGGATTCTCCATTAACCTAGCCCCCCAGGTTTCCACAGCTATATTTGAGCCCAAAAACTCCATCTTCACTACCCATACCATCCTGGAGCACCCTGATTTTGCCTTCATGTTAAACAATGAGGTCATCTGTAGTAGAAACCTCGATATTGAACATCCAACATAATACTAACCTTAACCACATTATTAGCTAAACTGTGTCTTCCATCACCACTTCCCTCAGATTTGATGGAGCCTTGAATGTTGATCTGACAGAATTCCAGACAAACCTGGTGCCCTATCCTCATATCCACTTCCCTCTGGTCATACATGCTCCTGTCATCTCTGCTGAAAAAGCCTGCCGTCTGTACCTTCTGTAACAGTGATCATCAATGCATGCTTTGAGCCAGCCAACCAGATGGTGAAACATGCCCCTCGCCATGGTAAATACATGGCTTGCTGCCTGTTGGTCCATGGTGACATGGTTCCCAAAGATGTTAATGCTGCCATTGCCACCATCAAGACCAAGCATATAATCCAGTTTGTGGACTGGGGTCTCACTGGCTTCAAAGTTGGCATCAATCACGAGCCTCCCACTGGTGGTACCTGGTGGAGAACTGGCCAAAGTAAGGTGAGGCTTGGGCATGTTGAGCGACGCAACAACCAGTGGTGAGACCTGGGCTCACCTGCACCACAAGTTTGACCTGATGCATGCCAACCATGCCTTTGTTCACTGGTATGTGGGTGAGGGCACAGAGAAAGGAGAGTTTTCTGAGGCCCTTGAGAAGAATTATGAGGAGTTTGGTGTGGTTTCTGTTGAAGTAAAGGGTAAAGAAGGAGGAGAGGATAAAGAAGAAGGAGAGGAATACAAAAGTTAAAAATGTCACAAAGGTGCTGCTTTTACATGGAAGTTTAATCTGTCTTAAAAGCATTGATAAGCTGTGCTCTGATCTGTTCATTTGTACATAGCAGTGTATAAACTCTCACATATAATTACTGACCTGTGTTTGAAAATATGATGCTTTATTTCAGACCCAAGCTGTCCATTTATCTTATGGGTTTAAATAAAGTATTCTGTGTCTTAAAGGAAAAATCAAAAGACAAAAAATAAATTAATTAAAATTAAAATTTAAAAAAAACAATCAGTCAGTCAGTCAGTCGTGTTTTGGGGTATTGTCTTTAAGCAAGTATCCAGTCTAAGTACTTGTAACAAATATAACAATCTTATTTTCCTAGTAAAAAAGACAAATTTGAGGTCACATGCCAGATGGAAAAATTTTGTATGTAGGCAGATAATTTCTTAAATTATTTTTGTTTCTCTTTTCTGGCTGGTTTCCTACACCTTTCCTACACCATGTAAATATAATCCTAATTCACTTTCCTAGGGACATCCAGTTCCATAATTTAAGAGTTAAAGTTCTATATATTCAAGCTCTTACTTAAAATCAGAACCAGAATTAGTGCTATTTAGATATATGCTTTGTTTGCTTTTAGTTACTAGGTTAAGTGTAATTTCCATTCATCTTTGGCTATCAAGAAATGAAAGCTTTTTATGGTTTTCAGGTATGCCTGAATTTCATAAGTCTTGCGAACTTTGTTATTCCTTTCCCAGAGATAAGCTGCTAATCAAGACATTGGGCATAATTGGTTCAAACTAGTATTTGGTCTTCATCATTAAAATATAAACAAGATAATGTGTGAGTAATAAGTATATATCACATAAATTAATATAATTATTTGCAACTAAAATACAATACTTTAATGTGGTGAATAACATTAATTAGAATGTAAGTCTATATGATATAGACATTTACAACTTCTTTAAAATTATTCTTTATTAATTTCATGGAAGATATATTTCAATGACTCTACACTTGACTCTAAATTCAAAGTTTAGGAATCCATTTATAAGTTTCCTTCAGAGGAAATTCATGATTCCTCGTGACAAGTATTTAACTATAAATCATCAACTGAAAAAAACTATAAAACTTTAAGAAAGCCTTATACAAAGCTATTCTGTTATCATAAAACCTTAATTAGTAACTGCATAAGATTGTTAATATTATAGCAAATTTTAAAATTAATCATGCAAATGTTGAAGAAAAAGCATTAGATTTTTTATTTCATTTTGCAAACAAAGCAGCAAAAGTCTTGGCTAGGAATTATATAGTGAAAAGCACCATCAAACAAACAGACTAAAAATAGCTTGAAGCTCTTTCAAGGTTATATCCTAATATCCTTGAAAGGAGACACTTGAAAATTGTCAGATCTTCAGAAATTGACAGTCTGTGTTATACTATTAACCTACTAAATAGATGAAAACATTTGCATTTTAAAACATTATATCAAAATAAATGTATATATTATTGGGCTGGATTCAACATTTTCTTGGTTTAAAAAATAACAATAGTAAAACAAGATACTTCCAAAAAATTGAACACCCAGGATCAAGTCTCTGGAAGCAGTATACAGAATGGTTTAGAAAGAGGGCCTGCAGTCATATTTTCAAGTCCCAGTTCCACCACCTACTAATTCACTAACTGTCAGCCTCACTGTGGGCCTCACTTTTCTTATCTCATGCAATGAGACTCATGCACTCTCCAAAAGTTATTTTGGCAATAAACTGAGACAATGAATGTAAAGTATAGAGCCAAGTCAATTCCAAACATTGATACATTTTTCTAACTATGCAGCATTGGAAAATGCGTTGTTGGTGGTGTTACCTTCCCTAGGGACAGATGTTTCCTGTGCCCTGAGAAATCTTTTGGTTTGAAAGTTTAAGACTCACTGAAACATGTAAACCTTAGATATCTCTCAAACTAGTTTACTTACTTTCCTGAGGTCATATGGCACACTTTCACCTCGGATATCCATCACTTAAGAAGCATCATCTTAGTCTCTGAAACCCTACATATCTTACAGTTTTGTTCTCTCTTCTTTGGCTTTTTCTCTGAATATACTAGATAGAAGTAACTTCTCCTTCCTCTACTGCAGGCATTACATTTAATTTATATTTTTGAGCACTTATGATTATCTAGAAATATGTACTGTCTCATTTTCTCCTAACAAACATCCTAATGAAGTGAATATTATTATTAGTCTCATAACTTTCAGATGAAGAAAGTGAAGGTTATATAGATAATATTTATTGCCCAAATCACCAGTGAGAAAGTAGCTGAAAAGTGTCTGAGACAAGTCTACCAGCCTCCGATACCACTTTCCAAAATGACTTTTCCCTACTACTTTAGTCTCAGTTATGATACAGTTGCCACTATTTGTATCGATGGCTTATTCTCCTTACTAAATTGTGAGCTCCTAGAATTTCACAATTCTTCCACTCATTGTTATCTAAAACAAAAAGGCCAACCAGAAACCAGAGAAAGGGGGAAAAATTGCTTTTCATCTGACCTTGCTGAACTCAAGAAATACTAACATTCTCATGGGTAACATACATGGAAAGATTTCGAGACTATAAAGACTCAGAAAACTGTCCTTACTTGCAGAAGCTATGCCAAAGAAATCTGAATCTCTGGCGTGTCACTATTAATGACACATGTCAACTTTCATAGGGTCATGAGATAAATAGTAACCTGACCACTTGCTTCCAAAGCTTTTGTTTCCTCTGAAGGCTGACATGGTACCATATGAAGTCACAGGTCCCGCTATACCTGCTGCAATCAATACTGCAATTAAAGTAGAGACTAGCACCTGAAGGAATTGATCAAACAGATCCAAACCTGTTTTCTCCACTTTATATGAATCCAAAACAATAAAATGACAAATTAAATATATTGCACATACACACAAAAACTGACACTTCCAGAGAGCAGTAGGTCATAAAGGTATAAATCAAAAAATAAACAAGGTTTCATACAAATTTCAAATGTTTAAGTAGCCATGTGCAGGAGTAAAAATAAATAAACATTATGCCTAGTCAACAGTGTCTACTTCTTTTAGATTTTACACATTTAGTTCAACACAGAACTGACATAATGCTTTGCACTTTTACAGTTTTGTCAGTAAGATTAAGATATCAATGACAAGCTAACATAACAGTTAAGATCGGCATTTCTGTTTAAAAGGAGGTCTTTGATTTGCCTGTACAAATTCAATAGCAATTCATTAGATGTAACTATGACTTATTACTTTGTTCCTCCAAAGATAATGCCTCAATATTTTGTCGTATGAAATAAAGCAAATGATTTTATGTAATCTTAGATTTGAAGTGCATCCTAAATATCATAGAAAGTGCTTGAGTGGCTAGAGTAAAAGATCCCCAAAATATGAAGACAAAGTCAGATAAAGGTTACCCTCTAAAGCCAAAAGTTACAAAGGTCATAAATTATAGATCAGATTTAATTAAATCTGTTAGACACATACCATGTTACTTACATATGTTTTCCTACTGATTGTCCTCATTAATGAATTCTATTATTACTCAGAGAGATATCTTAGTTGTAAGTGACAGAAACAACTCAAGCTTCCTTACGAAAAACAAAAAGAGAGAGAGAGAGTGATACTGTGATGAAACAGAGGAGAGGAACCTAAACAGGACTGCAGATGAGCCTCACATAGTGTCTAGAACTGAGAAATGTAAACCACCAGGACTTTATTTCTATTCATGATGCTTCTCTTTGCATAGCTACATCCTTCTTTTTCATTCTTTGTCCATACAGAATATTATGGTCTGATCACAGCTCCTGAGGTTAACTGTTAAATGGTGTCTGTAAACAAGTCATTTGCTATCTCATTCTCAATTCCAAAATTCCTCAAAAAATCTGGTTGGCATCCATTGTGCCATGTCCAATTCAATCTAATCATCAGTGCCTGGGAGGCAACGTCACACACAATTGTATGGCTACCATGAGTTACTTGTGACAAATAGAGGTAATAGTATTATAAGCTTGAAAGGTAACCGAAACCGTACTATTGCATGTGGCCATCCACAGTAGTAACCTATCCAAATATCCAAAGCATTCTATGCCATTCAGTCAAAGGGACCAAACGCACCTAAGTTTCCTGGAAAACTATAAAACTCTGCTCTTTTCTGTTTTTTCAAAATAGAAAATAAGTTGCATATTAAAAATGAGTCCAGCTACCTAGCTTGTCTCAGAGAAAATGGCTGTCATGAATAATTAAGTAGCTAAACAGGTTTGCTCTATAGTATAATGTGGGTAATTCTCCTGAATCTAAACCATCTGATTAAGTATTCCTTAAGACTCCCAGCTATCTTTCTTCTACTTTTATGAACTCCCACAGTTACATAACTTACAAGTTCAGTTTCTTAGGTAGCTATATGTAAGAAAAGATTGACCTAGATCATAGACACAGGGTTTCTCATCACTAGCAAAATATAATCCCCAATCCAAATAAAAGGCCATCTAGTGTACAAATAAGTTATAACTAGTCTATCATGAGCCAATGTTTTAAAATTGATCACCCTTGAATGAACCAGGCCTTAAACCATTATATGTTTTGTTTTGTTTTTAATGTAAAAGAATATGTTCAATCACAGAAAAAGGAAAGCACATTCTCAAGATCAAAGAACTGCCTCTTATCTAACCAATCCCAGATAGATCACGATGACTTAACATCTACTGAAGTTGGAAAAATTACTATCATAATGACAAATTCTCCCAAAAAACCCTAGATTTTAATAGCTTGTTTAATATCAATTAAGATAACATATTCCAAGAGGTAACTGAGTCTAATATTTATTGACAAGATATCTAAGTGATAATTCTTATAGTAAGGAGCTCATACAAATAAGATACCAAGTGTGTGTTATAATGAAAGTTCTATTAAAAATGACTAACTCAAAATTGCACCACACCTACTTGAAATGTTAATAAATTGCTTTTGAAAAAATAATTACTTTCCAACTATAGAAGTGCATGTACATTATATAGAATCTAGTCTTGAGCAGCTGAAGAAGAAAGATGTAAGTTATGATTGAAATGGTAGTTCTAATTTATTCTCTTCAGTAATGTTGAGATATGATTTTAAGATGATTAATGATGATTATAAGCAACAAATTTAAAAGGTCATCAGGTGAAAAAGCCAATTGAGGAACTTCAGAATTCTTTACGTTAGTGGCTTTCAATTGTCTTTTAGTTGCAGAACATTTTTTTTTATTTTTTTATTTATTTTCAGCATAACAGTATTCATTGTTTTTGCACCACACCCAGTGCTCCATGCAATGCGTGCCCTCCCTAATACCCACCACCAGGCTCCCCTAACCTCCCACCCCTGTCCCTTCAAAACTCCTCAGGTTGTTTTTTAGAGTCCATAGTCTCTCATGGTTCACCTCCCCTTCCAATTTCCCTCAACTCCCTTCTCCTCTCCATCTCCCCATGTCCTCCATGCTATTTGTTATGCTCCACAAATAAGTGAAACCTTATGATAATTGACTTTCTCTGCTTGACTTATTTCACTCAGCATAATCTCTTCCAGTCCCGTTCATGTTGCTACAAAAGTTGGGTATTCATCCTTTCTGATGGAGTGGAGAACAGTGTGGAGATTCCTCAAGAAATTAAAAATAAAGCTTCCCTATGACCCTGCAATTGCAGAACATTTTTTAAAGTACATGTAAAACTTATGTAATCAGAGTATATTCTGGCTAATAGGAATGGATGAGAAGCATAGGACTACTCTATCAAACCTTGTTTTTCCCTGCATACTTACTTTCAGTTACCTCCTTAAAATTCTGAAGCCCTGTGGAATTATTTACAAACCACTGTTTAAATTCATATTTCTTACTATGGTCCCCATTATTTTTCACAACAAATTCCAAACGCATCAATACCAAAGTAATACAAGTACAGTGGTTGCATTCTACTATCTGGAGCACTTTGTTCCTAAATTGCATTTTGATTCATGATAATTTAAGTTTCCTCAGCTGGGATGATTTATAGCTATCCAATAAGTGCCATGTTTTGTGTAGTTTCTACCATCATGAGCAGTCATGTCTAGGCCAAAACTTATCTTTCTTCATTTGGAAATGAGAAGAGTGTCGACATAGATTGAGGAAGATAATGGCCACTTACCATAAAGCCTGTTTATTGTTTCTTTTTCCTGAAATACATTTTAATCTTTCAGGATGACCCACAAAACATCTCTGATTTCTTTAGTTTTTTACAACCAAATGATAAAAGTTGAGGCCACAACATTATGACATTTTCTTCAGCATTATAGCTGTGCTGTGTTCTTTCTTGTTCTCTGCTAGGAAATTAACATTAGCAAACAAGACGGTAATGACACATTTTATTATAGTTACTGACTTAGGTAAATTCTTATTAATAATACTCATAAATATTCCCACAACATTCAGTTATGATCATCATGTTTATTTACTGATCATTGATAATGTGTAGAATTTGCATGATCCTCCAGATGAACTGTGCAGGTAACGATAAATATGCTAGAAGAGGAAAGAAAAAGGAGAAGGAAGTGAAAGAGGAAGTGCTACCTAGGGTGTGTTTTATTTCTTTTAAAAATATATTATTATAGAATAAGAAGACAAACCCAGGAGAAAAAAAATATTTGCAAAAGACACATCTGATAAAGGACTGTCATCCAAAATATGGACAACACCCAGTAATAAAACAAACTGATTAAGAAATGTACCAAAGAACTTCACAGATATTTCATTGAAGAGGTTATACAGGTGGTAAATAAACATATGAAAATATGCTGCACATCATATGGCATCAGGAAAATGCAAATTAAAATAATAAGATACCATTATACATCTATCAGAATGGCCAAAATCCAGAATACTGACAAGATTAAATGCTGACAAAAATGTGGAGCAACAGGAACCCTCATTCATTGCTAGTGAGAATGTAAGACTGTACAACAATTCTGGCAGGTAGTTTCTTAGAAAATTAAATATATTCTTACTATGACCCAGCAATCACACTCCTTGGTATTTACCCAAACGAGTTGAAAAGTTATGTTCACACAAAAACCTGCACACAAATGTTTATGTCAGCTCTATTCATAATTGCCAAATCTTGGAAGCAACCAAGATGTCCTCCAGTAGACAAAGGGATAAACTATATCTAAGCAATGGAATATCATTCAGCATTTTTAAAAGGAGCTATTGGGGTGCCTGGGTGGCTCAGTGGGTTAAGCTGCTGCCTTCAGCTCAGGTCATGATCTCAAGGTTCTGGGATCGAGCCCTACATCAGGCTCTTTGCTCAGCAGGGAGCCTGCTTCTCTCTCTCTCTTCCTGCCTCTCTGCCTACCGGTGATCTTTCTCTGTCAAATAAATAAATAAAATCTTTAAAAAAATAAAAATTAAATTTAAAAAATTAAAAAGGAGCTATCAAGCCATTAAGCACATAAAAGAAACTTAAATGTGTGTTACTAAATGAAAGAAGACAATCTGAAAAAGCTATACCCTATGTGACTCCAATTATATGACATTTTGGGAAAAGTAAAACTTTGGAGACAGTATTGTCAGATATTGTCTCAGATTGCCAGAGGCTATGGGAAGGGAGGGATGACCAAGCAGAACACTGGGATTTTTCAGGCAGTGAAACTATCCTGTATGATATTATAATGGTGGATAGGTGTCATTATATATTCATCAAAATCATGAAACATTCACCCCCTGGAGTGAACCCCAACATAAACTATGGACTTTGAGTGAGAACACTGTATCACTATAGTTTCAGCAATTGTAACAAATGTACCACTATGGTGAGGGGTGTCAATAGCGAGGAAAGTAGTACGCGCATGGGGTCAGGAGTACATAAAAACCCTTTGTACTTCTCTGCTCAACTTTGCTATGAACTAAAAATTTCTCTAAAAAGTAAAATTGATTATTATGTAAACTTACTTGTCCTATGTGCCTCACAGATCTGTTGTGTGAGGCAGAGTCTGATGAATTTGAAGATACTTCAAATAAATAACTCCACTCTGGTCTTCAAGTTTAAGCTTTGTGTCCTAGATTATCTTGGTACTCCAAACTATACACAGTCAAAACCAATCTACTCATGTTTCTTGAAAACTTTTTTTTCACCTGCCTTATCTAGCAGAGTTTATAGTGCTTCCATCATCCTAGAAGCCAAGAAGGAAAGTAGAGAACCATTCTTAATATGTATTATTCTTGTCCTGCATATACAAATATTGACTACATTTTATCTTTTAAATTTCATATGAACTCATCTTCTCCTCTTCCTAATCCCCAAAATGCTGCCTAGGGTACATATTAGCATCACTTGGGGGAAACTTTTAAAGCTTCTGATACCTGGCATCACCCCAGTTCAATTACAGCAGAATTGCTTGGGATGGAACCCAGGTATCGATAGTTTTTAAAGCTCTCAGATGATTCTAATGTGCAGCCAAGGTTTTAATCCACAGATTTGGACCTTAATGATCTAGAGACTGGATAACTGCATCATCATGATCCTAATTGATAGCCCTGATTCCAGGACTCTTCCTGTCAAATGCTAAATCCATCACCCAGAGCCTACTCTTAAAACACTCCCTATTTCTTAAACATATTTTAATTTTTATGCACTTCAGGATAGAGACCAGGGGACTCTTGACTCCTTGGCAGGGGACATATGGATCTGCATGATCTGGCTTCCAAATTCTGCTGTCTCACAGCCTCATTTTCCACATTAAATGCTTTGTATTTGATAGTCCAGCAACACGAATTTGCTTACACTTCTCTGCACACATCATGGCGGCTTACCACACTGTCTTGTTCATGCTATTGTCATTCCTTTATTTCATTTAGTCATTGGCCCCTCATTATTTAAGATTCATCTCAGAAGTTCTCCTCATCCCTAGAATGAATGTATACCTTTCATCTAGGCTGTGATGGAATTTGCACGCCTTTTTTCATTTTTCCATACCCTTCATGGATTGTTTAATTCTTTTTGCATGATTCCCTTTACTAGTTTGTGTGCAACCTGAGGAAAGGAACATGTCCTATCATTGTTTGTATCTACACCTGAGGAGACAGCTCATTGTTTGCTATATGAATGGGTAAATTATGACATCATCAGTGCAAGCGAAGTGACTGCTTATCTTTCTCCTCATGTTGGGAACATAGTTATCAAAAAACAAAATTTTAGTTTTAAGAGGATGGAGAATGAGCGTTAACCAGAGATCTCACAATTATTACATGAGGAAAAGTGATAGTTTTTGTTATTACTCCTAATCTACTTTATTGTACAAGTCTTGAAAGATGGATTTAAAGGAAGATTCCAGATGATTGCTTATGAATTTATTTCTATTAGCATAAGCTTCTTAGAGAGCAAGGAAGATTTTGCAGTACTATCATGTAGCCGAAGGTGTCTGCCTACCTAGATAATCTTAACCCCAGTCGTTATTGAAATGAAAATGGTGATTATCGATAGATCTTCAATGTGAACCAAAACTAGAGGAAGTTATCCCCCAGGAGTCCTCTGACCATCAATCTGGACTTAAAAATAGTTACGTGGTGATCCTCATGTTGACTCAGACCTTTGTTAAAAAATTATGCTTATTTTTTTCATTTCTAGTAATTAGTAATTAAAATAGTCAGCACCGCTCCCTAAATACTACATTTCCCAGCTCTTCTTAATATCCTCCCTGTGTTCTGCTTATTCCTTTGGGCCTAGTCACTCTCCTAAGCCAAGGGTTATGCCCACTTTAATATTTCTTTTTTAACTCAGTCATTTCCCAGGAGTTGTGTTCCTGCCACTGTACACCCAAGATGTGCTCCCAGTTCCTTTAGATTCCTGGGTTTATGTTCCTTTTTCTGATTCTTGGTCCTTGAAACTAAGCTAATAGCTTGACCTAAATGATTGAGTATCTACACTCTTAGTTTCAACCTCTTTCCATCTGATTTCTTCACTAAAAACTATTTCTCTCTGTTTGATCCAAGTCCCAAACTCACATCCCTGACTTTCTTCCCTCAGATTAAAAACCTCTAATATGGACACTTGTTCAGAGTTCCAGCTTCCTCTTTAAACCATAAGTCAAAGTGCAATGTACTGTAATCTATCCTATCACTTTGTAAATCTGATATTACTTTACAAAATGCAGCTTAATATCAATTTTGCTATTATACTTGGAGTTTGGGACCTTGGGTCTCAAGTCTCAAAGACACATCTCACCCAAACTCTAGACAGATATTACCTAAACCTCAAACATGAAACGTATTAATGAATATATGAGGCACTGCCACAGTGTCAAAATATCCAGTGGTAATTCAGTCAGGCTTCCAACTAGGGGGAAAATAACAAATGAAAGATGTGAATAAATACCATAGCATACATCTATAACACTTCAACAGGTATCACTCTTGCAAAGGTTTTGTTTAGACTCTAAGGCACCTGAACTTTCACTGTCAGATTTCCAAAACTTACCTCTCACTTCATTTTGTAACTAATAATAGTAGTAGTAGTAGTAGTAGTAGTAGTAGATTATCAAAATGATATGTCCCACAGGCTTCTAACTCTTCCAAACCTGCTTCTAGTCTCAAACTATACCTAGACACTAAACGTATCAATGACACTTGCTGTCTTTGAGGATTTCATAAGGCAGAAAACAAATTACACACACACACACAGACACACAAGACTGAATAAAAACTTTAGAGTGATTACTATCTCAGATAAGTTCAGCCAAACAAAGGAAGAAAATGAATCTTAAAAAATGATCCAGGCAAAGGGAGATAGATATAAAAGCTTCCCAAGAGGGGAAAGCAAGGTCAAAAGCATATGTAATGGGAAATAGCTTTCTTTCACAACATACAAATTTTACTTTTCTCAGGAAAAACCTAACTGGGAAGTGTGGCATGGAAGGAGGAGGAGGTAAAAGCAGGAGCAAAAGATAGAAAAGCAAATATAAAATCCATTTGTTCATTGCCCGTATTCCATAAAAATTATGTTCTTAAATGCACGAAGTCATGTGAACCTATAGCATCTGTAAACTCATTTGATTCATCTTTGATACTTTCAAAATTTGATCCTGTTTAGCAAGTTTAGTTGGTTCTGTTTATATTATAGACTGAAATAATAATTTGGTCCACATTTATGGTCTTATCAGTTATTCATTTGATTGATTTCTCCGTTTTGCATTCCAGGGAGCTGAGGGGGAGAAAATTCAGAGTGATAATGAACCACTTTTCTCCCCTCAGCAATAAAGTTAAACTACCTAAGGTGAGGTGTCATTTCAACAATATTTACCGATTTTGTTTACTTATCAAGTAGAGCAAAAGCCAAGCCTACCAGTAATTACTGCTTTAATGGATTATTTTGATTGCTTATTTCAGAAAGGCTCTCTGTTTTACATTAAATCCTTCTCAATTATTGAAATGCTGATTTAAATTCCCTAACACAGACTTGTGGACTTTCCTTAAATCATCCTCACTGCTTTCTAATAGTATATGTTTATCTAGCAGAGGCATGAATACTTGCCTGGTCTCCATGTAATTATTTAAACCACCCAAGGAAATGTAAAATTACTCTCTTCTGTTTAAATTACATATTATAAAACTTTAACTGAAAATCAGCTGTGAGAATACCCATTCTTTGTTATTAGTAATATTTTGATTTTTTTAACTGTTTAAAAGTTATCATTGTTGGGGCACCTGGGTGGCTCAGTGGGTTAAAGCCTCTGCCTTCAGCTCAGGTCATGATCCCAGAGTCCTGGGATAGAGCCCCGCATCAGGCTCTCTGTTCAGCAGGGAGCCTGCTTCCTCCTCTCTCTCTGCCTGCCTCTCTGCCTACTTGTGATCTCTGTCTGTCAAATATATAAATAAAATCTTTTTTTTAAGTTGTCATTGTTAATGAGAAATATAAAGCCTGGATTCTCAAGAATTAAGCACCACCCATAACAAATATTCAAAATAACCATCACTTCAGCAAGCATTTGTTAAATACAGGACCTTATAACCAGAAATGTATTCATTTTAAGTAACATTTTTTTCTGACATAAAAGGCTTTCTTATGATTATGGGTGCTTACTTTAGGAAATCTAAAGACAGTAAACATCACCTATAATCTCACAACAGCAATATAATTTTTAATATTTTGATGTCTATGTTCCCATTCCATTTCTCAATGAACATGCACTTGTATGCATCTTTCTTCAGTCTTAGAAATAAAACTGGAGTCAGGTTTAAAATATTGTTTTACATTCTGCTTTTGTTCACTTAGTATCATATCCTTAAATTAGAGTTAAGAGCAAGCCTCTCATGCTTGAAGATTATCAACCCCTAACATATGTTAAGAGTGAGCCCTTAGCATTTAAATACTCAAAAAATCTACCATACTCCTTAGACCTTTCAGCCCCCATCTGCCAGGTCAGCAAAGAATTCTAGGACGTCAGAATAAGACCACCTCTAGACTGGCTTCCGTACCATCCTCTACAGAAGTAAAAAAAGGGTTCTTAGTCACCGTCCTCTACTGCTGAATCCCTCTCTCATGGCCTCCTTATTTGCCTTAAGACCACCAGTATGAGTTCCACTGTGCCTTTCTTTCCTTTATCTATTTGCCACAAAAGGAGATTCCCAGATCACCACCTCCCCCAACCCTGTATCTCCTTCCTTCTATTTTCCAGATGGCGCCATACATCCTCTATCCTCTTCCTAGTTCCTATCACTCCCCCATTTACAAAACCTTCCCACTGTCCCTTCAGGTACTCACCATCCATCAACAGCAAAATCTTCTATAAACCTAATATGTTTTCTGATCCCTTCTTTTGGGACCAGGGAGTACATCTTCTCAGTGTCTCTCTAAAATAAATAAATAAATAAATAAATAAATAATCTTTTAAAAAATTATTTGCTAAGGTATTTTAGATCACACCAGCTTTGTGAACTGGGTCCTCCCACTAGCATGAGGGTAAGTTTGTGTCTCTAAACATTTAAGTATCGTTTGAATTTTCCTTCCATAGCACCAAGGTTTAGAAAGCCAAGTCTCTTTGAGCCTTTTTGCATATCAGGTTTACTACACACTCACTCTTATTCTAGAATCTTCTGTATGATTTCCTGCTTTGACTACAAAGCTACCAAAACAGCAGGTCAAATTCCACCAGAATTTGAAGGATATACTGAGAACAAAAACCAGCAATGGTGAAGTTTTACAAATTATGCCAAACCTTGCCATGCCTTGTGTATATATATAAATATTATATATAATATATATAAATATAAATATATAAATTATGCCAAGCCTTGAGTCTCTTCTTTTTTTATTTCATTTAGAAAGCTGACACCAGCTTTTGTATTGCTATGAGTCTTTCTGAGTATTTTAATGAGAAGGTGGTAGAAAGTATATTTGTCACAGCATATCTGCAGAAATGTAGATTTACTTTGCAGATAT
Organism: Mellivora capensis; assembly: GCA_004024625.1. Lineage (NCBI taxonomy): Eukaryota > Metazoa > Chordata > Mammalia > Carnivora > Mustelidae > Mellivora > Mellivora capensis. The sequence goes on along the minus strand of PISX010027491.1, from coordinate 4,013 downwards.
ATAATCCCATATATTCAAACCATGTCATGGCTCAGTTTGGTGTGGTTTTTTTTTAACCTCCAACAATTTTGCACTCAGCCAGAGTAGTAATCTGTTTCTGGGGTCCCCAAAGATCACTCACATATTTAATGATATGCTAGAAAGACTCACAGGACTCAGACATATAGCTCTATGAGGTAGAAGCTAGAATCTAGGTATGACCTAGTGGAAGGAATGCCTTGGGGCAGAGCCCCAAGTCCTTGAAGGAGAATGATAGAGACAGTAGCTGGAGGCAAGGACAGTGATAAATAAGCTACACATTATAAGCTGGGGAGCTCAACGTCCTAATCCCATGGATTCCAACCCCTTGGGACTGACAGACCAAAGAGCCATGAGCGCAGAACATTCACTCTCCTCTTCCACCTCTGTCCTAGGGTAACCCCTAGATTCATGATAACATTTGCATTAGGCACAGTGCCTGCATTCAAAAAAGACTGCCAGGACAGTTCCACAGTTCAGAACAAACCTGGAAGGGTCAAAAACTCCCCCCTCCCAACCTGTACCTCCTACAGGTTTTCTAAGTGATAGGAATCAGCCTCCATTAGGGACCACCCCACTGTATCTCACTGCTCCTCCCAGCCCAGAGACAACCAATTATATCCAATCCCAAAACAACCTAGGGGTTGGTTCCACCATGTACAGCCTGCCTGCGCTCTCACCTTGAGAGTGTGCTTTCACATTAATAAATTTTGTGCTTCCTGCTTTCCTCCTGGCCATCTTTATTATGAGTGTGGATCCGCAGGTAAATCTGGTGGGGGATCCATGGATGGAGACCTCCAATCACACAACACAGACACTCCCTCATTCTTAACAGTTGTACTAATGGAAAATATTTATTATGAAAATATAGTAAAGATCACAGTCAGATGAGAAAAAGACATTAGGTAAAGACAGGAGAAATCTATGGGAATCTCCCTATCATCTCCCTCCTCCTTAGTGTCAGAGGTGACACACAGCATCTTCTTCTTTTAGGAAAAAAAATAAAAAAGTAAGAACATATATAAGTAATATTTCCAAAATAGCCCATTTTAAACTCAGAGTTTAAGGTTTCATTGAGTACTAATCACATAGGCATTCTCTGGCTAACAATTTGGAAATACCAGTCTCACGGAAAGCAGATGTCACTATAAATCACATTGTTTGTACAAAGTCTAAGCCCAGCAAAATCACCATATCAGTTATGAATGTTTCAGAAGTCAAGTTCTCAGAACCCAGCCAATGGCCAAGCTTGCAAACAAGTCTTCTAAAGATTATAGCCTCAAGTCTAATACTTTAACTCTTTTTTGTACATAACACACAAAAAAATCTTTTGACACTCAAATCCTTTGATTTGGATTTATTTTTGTTGATGCCACCAAGAGAAATTTTATGGGAATCATTGATTGGTTAGTGATTATAAAAACCAATTTCTGACTAAAATATATATTTTAAAATATGCCTATTTTGACTTAACCAACAAAACCAAATTGTATGATTTATCTACTCCAGTAATTGCTATTTTCATTTCTGCAGTAAAATATTAAGAAATCTGACTTGCTGATTCCAAGGTCTCTATTCTATGTATTATTCTGAATAAACATTTAAATTGATTATAATTTTTAATCAAATTACTGCATTAGGTGATCCAAAATGTTTTTTTATTTTTTTTATTTTTTAATTTTTTTATCTTTTATTAACATATAATGTATTTTTATCGCCAGGGGTACATGTCTGTGAATCGCCAGGTTTACACACTTCACAGCACTCACCATAGCACATACCCTCCCCAATGTCCATTACCCAATCCCCCTCTCCCAATCCCCCTCCCCCCAGCAACCCTCAGTTTGTTTTGTGAGATTAAGAGTCACTTATGGTTTGTCTCCCTCCCAATCCCATCTTGTTTCTTTTCTTATTTTCCTACTCCCCCAACCCCCCATGTTGCATCTCCACTTCCTCATATCAGGGAGATCATATAATAGTTGTCTTTCTCCGATTGACTTATTTCACTAAGCATGATACCCTCTAGTTCCATCCATGTCGTTGCAAATGGCAAGATTTCATTCCTTTTGATGGCTGCATAGTATTCCATTGTGTATATATACCACTTCTTCTTTATCCATTCATTTGTTGATAGACATCTAGGTTCTTTCCATAGTTTGGCCATTGTAGACATTGCTGCTATAAACATTCGGGTGCACGTGCCCCTTCAGATCACTACGTTTGTATCTTTAGGGTAAATACCCAGTAGTGCAATTGCTGGATCATAGGGTAGTTCTATTTTCAACTTTTTGAGGAATCTCCATGCTGTTTTCCAGAGCAGTTGCACCAGCTTGCATTCCCACCAACAGTGTAGGAGGGTTCCCCTTTCTCCACATCCTCACCAGCATCTGCCATTTCCTGACTTGTTAATTTTAGCCATTCTGACTGGTGTGAGGTGATATCTCATTGTGGTTTTGATTTGTATTTCCCTGATGCCGAGTGACGTGGAACACTTTTTCATGTGTCTGTTGGCCATTTGGATGTCTTCTTTGCAGAAATGTCTGTTCATGTCCTCTGCCCATTTCTTGATTGGATTATTTGTTCTTTGGATGTTGAGTTTGATAAGTTCTTTATAGATTTTGGACACTAGCCCTTTATCTGAAATGTCATTTGCAAATATCTTCTCCCATTCTGTCAGTTGTCTTTGGTTTTGTTAACTGTCTCCTTTGCTGTGAAAAAGCTTTTGATCTTGATGAAATCCCAATAGTTTATTTTTGCCCTTGTTTCCCTTGCCTTTGGCGATGTTCCTAGGAAGATGTTGCTGCGGCTGAGGTCGAAGAGGTTGCTGCCTGCATTCTCCTCAAGGATTTTGATGGAATCCTTCCTCACATTGAGGTCCTTCATCCATTTTGAGTCTATTTTCATGTGTGTTGTAAGGAAATGGTCCAATTTCATTTTTCTGCAAGTGCCTGTCCAATTTTCCCAACACCATTTATTGAAGAGTGTCGTGGTTGGCGCGACAACACGACCAGGGTCGAGAGGGTAAGAGGATATTTAAGAGAAAGACACAAAGAAATGAGGGCAGGAAGGACACAGAGGAGGTTGTCCATGCAGTGTCGCTTTATTCAGCTATGTGTGCTAATATATATGGTTGCAGCTAGACTAAGGATAGAGAAACAATTATCAATAAGCCTGACACAATTACCACAAGTTCCCATGATAGAGAAACAATCATCAATAACAAGCCTGACACAATTACCGCAAGTTTCCATTATAAATTTCTTATGTATTTACATGCATGAATCATTCAGGAACACCAAGACCTTGTCACAGATTCATGGTTAAAGCCCATATTGTTTTGTCCCCAACAAACCTTGTGAGAAGTTACGTAGGCAAGCAGGAGGCACATAGCTCAGACCCTTTCTCAGTGTTAATCAGCTTTTCCATCTATTAGGTCTTATTGAAATTTTAGATTTCAAGGAGGCACAAGTCAGGGCCTGATTTGGCTCCTGTATCCAACCTTAACGTGGCCTCCCACAGAAGAAGCTGTCTTTTTTCCATTGAACTTTCCTTCCTGCTTTATCAAATATTAGTTGACCATAGAGTTGAGGGTCTATTTCTGGGCTCTCTATTCTGTTTCATTGATCTATGTGTCTGTTTTTGTGCCAGAACCATACTGTCTTGATGATGACAGCTTTGTAATAGAGTTTGAAGTCCGGAATCGTGATGCCACCAACTTTGGCTTTCTTTTTCAATATTCCTTTGGCGACTCAAGGTCTTTTCTGGTTCTATATAAATTTTAGGATTATTTGTTCCATTTTTTGAAAAAAATGGGTGGGATTTTGATAGGGATTGCATTAAATGTGTAGATTGCTTTAGGTAGCATAGACATTTTCACAATATTTGTTCTTCCAATCCAGGAGCATGGAACATTTTTCCATTTCTTTGTGTCTTCCTCAATTTCTTTCATGAGTACTTTATAGTTTTCTGAGTATAGATTTTTAGCCTCTTTGGTT